>JAWZYV010016865.1:0-39781 GCA_038373885.1 Cheiracanthium punctorium | reverse complement strand
CAATTTTGCTGTTTGCTCCGTGTATAGGACCGACATCAAAATTGCGTATCAAACATGAATAATCTTGCTAAGTAGCAAACATAAATAATCTTGCAGACAAATAATTTTCAGTTGTTGTTGTTGTGTGTGATTATGGCAACGCTACACTAGTGCGATCTGCCGGGGGGGTTGGGTGCCTTTGCAGGAGGACTTTCTAAGGGGTTCTAACGCGTATTCACGTTACATCTGGAGAAAACCTACCAAAACTCCGGATCGACAGCCACGCGATGGGACCCGAATCCGGGACCTTCACACTTCAGCCATCTACCACTTTCAGTGGCAGAACCACTTGTGCCATGGTGAGGCCAAATCATTTTCAGATATAGTTTATTTTTTAAATTTATTTCCAAATATGTGCTCACATGAAGTATGTGGAAATGATGTTTGCAAGCCAGTAGATGAAGTCAGGGATGAGCTTCAATCTCAATTTTGCAAATTGATAATTTGCCCGAGGAAGTTCAATCAGAAGAAAGAATGGACAAAAAATGGGCTAAAAATTGAGATTGGGAAAATTAACAGCTGCTAGTGGGAAATTTAAATATGATCGAATGTTATGCTAAGCATATTGACTATACCACACAGTAATGCTGCTTGTGAACGTTTGTTTAGCAGTGTTAAGAAAAATAGAACACTATTTCATAGTTTTTTGTCTAATGAAACTTTGGAAGACATTTTAATTGCAAAAAGTAAACTCAAAGGCCATTGCTATGAGCAAGACTTTGATAAGTATTTTTTAAAAGCAGCCAAATCAGCTACTTAGGAACATTTGTACTCTAAAGATACCAAATAAATGCCCCTCCTTTCCTATATGTGCATATGTATTAAAAATAGTGTACTAAATCTGAATATAATTTTAAAAATTGTATTTGCTTACATTTTATCTTTATTAGGCATATTTATTGCGTTACTGCGTGACACCGTGGTATTGTAAGATTTTCAAAAATTGCATGTTGGCAGGTATGCATATTTAAAAATCAGTTTTTAGAAAATAAGTTTCCTTATTTCTCATTATATCTCTTTGAAGAGCTTTCGTTGTATGGTTCACACTGACACACCACTATTCTTTTAGCACTTCTACTATTTACGCGATCAGTACCACATAGTGTTTGTATTTTGTCGCTTTGCTACATCTTTTCCTTGCTGAATCAATAATGAGAATGTAACAGCATACAATAATTAAAATAAGAAGAAATGAGTATGAATGCCATTAACAAGTGCAAACAAGACAAGATACTGCATACCTGAGTGATGCCTCTTGAAGCAATCTTACTGTGCTGTGGTGCCTCCAGAAAACTGTGTCATGCCAGCATGGTAAATTTGAAAATGTGCTCCGAACTCCGTGGCAGAAAACCGAAAGAATGAGTTATTTGAACACCAGCCTGTATTGTACTTTTTAAATATTTCTTGTATAAATTTTGATTGTAAGTGGAAGAAAAATTGTATAAATTTAATTCATCTGTTACTCCTGTGAAAATGGATAGGGTGCTACTATTAGATAAAAAGTACCAATAGCGTTATTTTTTCAGTTTCTTAATAGATTAGTATTCAAAAAGGTGCTTTCTGTAATTTGTCTAATTGTATTGGAAATGCTGTTTTTTAGGCATTTAAAATCAAAAATTTGTTGATAAAAGGATCTATAGATTTCTAAAGTAGATGATTTTCTATGTTATCTGTAGGAGTTGAAAATTGATTAATTAAGATATTACCATTGTATTTTTACATTGGAAAATTATTTACAATTTTAAAGTTGGTAAGATATTTTGCATATGTATGCAAAATTCATACATAATTGATCTAACAGTTACAAAAAATAGGTTATAAAAACCATTCAAAAATAAAGTTAACATGAATTTTTACATTTTGTGAAGTAGCAAAGCATACTGCTGAATTCAATATTCTGCAATAAAGAATTAGAATATTTCATCAGTAACATATATTATGTCACATTGTTGAATAAAATAGTTTTTAAAATTATGCTAAGAAGCTGTGGCATAGATTAGGTGTCTGCCAGACTTCTTAATCGGGGAGCTTATAGATGCCTATAATCTTCAAAGTAAGAGATTAAATTTACTGGAGCCAGGGTTTAAGCTAGAGAAAGAATCCTTTAATGAAAAATAGAGGGGAAAAAAAAAAGCTTTAGCAGAATGCTAAAATGGCTTACACCTGACCTAAAAGTTGATGGTAGCAGCAGAAAATTTCTGTATGCTTTTTAGTGAAAGTCCCTTATTTTTCTTTCGTATTTTGCAAAAAAAAAAAAAAAAAAAAAACACATTTCAAGCACCATACTGTTATATACAGTGCGCACCGGTTATAACGTACCTAGAAGCTAAATCCCAATTGAAGTCCTATATTTATGATGTTGTTTAACTTCAGTTAAACCGTACTTAAGAAAAGTACGTACTTCGGCTATGACGTACTTTTTATACCAAAGCCAAAAATGAAGATTTTGCTTTTTTAAAAGCATTTTATTTCCTTTTTCTCGGAAATTTCAGTATGTTCAGAAACACTCGTCAGTTTTCAGATTCTCTAGCGAGATGAATTGTGTTGTGTATGTTGTCTTCCTCTCACAAGACAACTGCTCGTTATCACACAGTAATTACTCGGTGATATTCTTGACTAATTTATTGTCGTTATTTACATATATTTACAATAATTTCACTGCCGCATCGCGGTATTCATCATGCGTTGTTCCCAGAACAACGGTTCGACTCGTTCTCAGTCTTACATCACACTGCGCCGTTTTACTGCGTTTGCAGCGCTCTCTACAGGCTTATTACATTCGGCCTTTCCTGACAATACAATCTCCTGATTGTTGAATATTATTACATTTCTAATAAAAGTTACTTACCTATGCATAGGAGAAATCAACATCACACAAAATATTAGCATTTACATTTAAAAGTAATATATCTATACTTAAGAGTTCAAAGTTCTTCATTATTGTCTCTGCTAAATGTCACTCTGGAATAAGATATAAAAAGAATGTTCTTACCATAGGCACAGCTATAAAAAAAAAAAAAAAAAGTCTGTCAGTCTTTTGTGCGAACTGTTCTGAAAGGGTTGCGTCTCTGTGCTCTTTTGGAGTCATCATCATCATCTAGGAGGCTTTGGTCATCATCACTGGACTCGTTGCGGTCGTCATCATTGTCACTGTCTAGAGACGATTCACTTCTCCATGGTTTCAGCTGGCTTACGTGAGCAGTTGTTGAATAGATATAACCTTTCTTCTTTGGTTCTAAATGTTCTACTCTATAGGTGTTGTTAGGAAGTACTTCAGTTATTGTTAGAGGTCCTCGATATTTTGGTTGAGTTTTTGTGGGTTCTCCTGTTGATTTTGGAGCTCGTTTCATCACCACAATTTCTCCTACTTCATATTTGGCGATTCGACACTTTTTCTTATCGTAGTACTGTTTCATTTTTGTTTGGTTTGCTTCAATGTTTTGCCTTGCTTTATTTTGCACAACGCTTGGTTCTGTCCAAACTTCTTCGTCAGCTAATCTTCTGTGCAATTCGTCATTAAAATGCGGCTTATAACCATGTAACATTTCAAATGGTGTTTTATTTAAATAATTCTCTACATCTTTGATTTTTGCATCCCAGTCCTTTTGCTTCTCGTCCTTCATAGACGTTGTAATAACACCCAGTATCGTTTTGTTCGCGCGTTCCACCATCCCGTTAGCTTGTAGATGTCGTGTCGAGTTTAATGTGTGCTTTATACCGTTGACTTTACAATATTCCTCGAATTCTTTCGATGTAAAACATGATCCTCTGTCACTTATTATTCGACCAGGTAATCCAAACTCGTTAACAAAGTCCTTCAATGCTTTCAGGGCATAATTTGTTCGGGTGTTTCTACTAGGAACAAGCCGTACAAACCTAGTGAAGTTATCGTGACCTAGTGAAGTTCTTGATTGCCTTTTGAACTTCGAACAAATGGACCTAAATGGTCAAGGTGGATAATAGAAAATGGCCTCTTACCAGGACTTATTGGATGAAGTAGGCCTTGTTGTTTCCCGGATGGTATCTTGTTTACCAGGCATTCGAAACACATTGCTATGTGTCGTTTGACATATCGTTTCATAGAAGAAAACCAATATAATTCTTTTATTTTTCCGATTGTCCTATCAGCTGCAAAATGTCCGAAGCAGTCATGAAATTTCACTACTAAGCTTTTCCTCATAGACTTGGGAATGACATAAAGTAACTTTTCTTCACCTTTTACTTTAGTCTTACGAAATAATCTATTCTCTTTCAATACATAATCCTTCACTTTTCCTTTTTCGTCTTTTGTTCGTTCGCTACTTTTTTTCTTTAAGATTTCAATTATTTCTTTTAATTGCGAATCTGCTTGTTGTATCATCAAAATTTGCTCATCTATCGTCAACGTCAAGTTCACTTCTAATCTATCTTCTACGATCGTTTCCAAGGTGTCCGCTTCTTCGTCAACGGGTGACCTACTCAAAGCATCAATGTGAACCATTTTCTCTCCCTTTCTATGCTTAATATTGAATTGATAATCTTGAATAAGATTCGACCATCTAGCGATTTGAGGATTTTTGGTCTTATTTGCATTGAGGTATACTAATGCTTTGCAGTCAGTAACTATAGTAAATTCTATTCTGCTTAAATACTGTCTTAGCCGATCTAAAGTCCACACGATAGACATAAGTTCCAATTTACTAGAATGGTAACTTCTCTCGGCTTCAGTCGTTTTCTTACTTATACAGTATACTAAATGCCATTTCTTATCTTCACCTCTCTGTAAAAGCATTCCAGCAAGTCCTAACGAACTGGCATCACAGTGGACCTCGGTTTCAGAATCTGGGTTATAATGTGCATGAACGGGTTGTTTTGTCAGTTCCCTCTTAAGTATTTCAAACGCTTTCTTTTGTGCTTCTTCCCACTTAAAACGTTCGTTCTTATACATTAATTTCGTCAAAGGTTCAGCTTTCTCTGCATATTTCTTCACAAATCGTCTGAAAAAGCTAGTCAACCCAATGAATCTCCTTAAGTCGTGTACGGTTTTTGGTTCTGAAAATTCCTTAATAGCCATTATTTTTCTTAACCCTGGTTTAACACCATTTTCATTCAAAATAAACTAGCTGGAACCCGTCGAATTCGACGGTCACTTTATTGACTGTAATATTCAAAAATAAATGAAAACAATCAAGAATGTCACCAAGGTCTTGAACAAAACTAACAGAAAAAAATCAAAGAGCGACGCGGACGGAACATGACTTGACAGAAAGTAAACAACAGGTTTCATGCCAGTTCTTAGCAACTGTACAATAACGATGAAATGATTGAAATCTTTAAAATTTGTTTTTAACTATCTTTATTAAGTAAAAAAAAAAAGAAGAGTAGATATTAAATGACGAATGAGCAAATACAGTTACAAATTCCAATTGAGCATTTCGTTGAAGATGATATTTTGGATAAAGTCATCGACCTCGAAACGTCCAGGTGAATTCTCTTAAATGATCTTGACTGCCACAGCATTTTTTGATCTAACCATTGAAAGAGTGACATACAACATTCCATGAGAAAATACGGGAGCAGAAAGGTAAACGCCAAAAGTATGAAGCGAATATAGTGAAAATTTTCGGAATTGTGCTAGAGACAAAAAAGTCTAATCCGCCAAATGGCGATCGCGCGCTCCCTGCTTTATTTGCCTTTTCTCAAGCTACCCTGGATGGTAAAGATCCACTATCAGACAGAAAACTGAAAAATTAAAGAAATAAAAGATAAATCGCTAACTAAAGATGGAGTTTATAACTGCCGTCAATGTCGTTAACAAACCGCAATGTATTTGTATGGAGAAAAGTTTGAAAAAAATCTGAAACACACAATCTTACAATCTTTGCCAAGCATATTCCAACTATACTTCACAATTTTAAATACTGTTCGGAATGAGCATCATAATCCATGAGTGTGCTATATTTGTCTTTCTCGTTGCATAAAAAACATCTTTGGAATTAATATCTATATTAAATTTGCCTACTAAAGCTATTTTGCAACCATCGCCAGGCATGGTTCGGTAGTTTTTTTGCCGCAAATGTGGCGATCAATTATCAAAAATCGCAACCCTTGTCAGACTTATTCTCTCTCTCTCTCTCTCTCTCTCTCTCTCTCCCCCCCCCCCCCCCCCCCCCCCCCTTCTGCGTTATTTGGTAACCACATTTAAAAAGATTTCCAACGTGACAGTTCCTCTCTACAAAACCTGTCTACAAATCCTATCGACAGAATCGAGTAGACAAAGTTCTGGCGTGAACGAAATAGCACTCTAGTGCTAAAAAGCGCTAAAGCGCTAAAATAAAGAAGGCTTTTTATGACAGCAAAATGTATTTAATAAACCACAATGTTATTTCTATGGCGAAAAATTGCACATTTGAAGTTCCGCTACGGAGCTTACGCATATCAATCGTTTACGTAAGATCGTTTTTTAGAACAACACATTATCACTACACACTGTTGCCACCCAACATTTACAAACAGATGCAATTTTTAACAAATATTTTTCCAAATAAATCAAACCTTGCGGGGCTTACGCATAAAAATATCGTCTGCCAACAATGGGGTTAATAAACCACAATGTTATTTCTATGGCGAAAATAAAAATATCGTCTGCGTTAATAAACCACAATGTTATTTCTATGGCGAAAATTTGCATCTTTGTTGTTCTGCCATACCTAAACCGTTCGGCTTTTTCTGATTTTCTCTTTTGATGGCACATCTAGGGGCCGAGACCTTTCTTCAGACACCTCAACCAAGTTTTTACACCCAGCCGTTCTCTCGATTCGGTTGTCGAAAGAAAAACATGTTTCAAAATAATATATAGATCCCAAGAATTCGACTTCCCTCTTTCCAAATTCACATTTGGGTAGTTTTAAAGTTAAATTTGCATCCCTCAACCGATCAAATATTTCCTTTAATTTTGAAATCATTTCTCTCCAAGACTTTGCAGGAATTAATGTCGTCTAAATAACATAAAACTTTTGTGTTCATTAATGGACCTAAAACATGTGACATTAGGTGCTGAAATTCGGCTGGAGCGTTGGCTAATCCGAATACCATTCTCTCAAGTTGTCCTGTTTCATCTGGTGTAATGAAAGATGTTTTTCATTTTGCTTCTTCTGTTAATGGAATCTGCAAATAACCATGCGCAAGATCTAAAGTACAAAATAATTCGCAACCATTTAAATTTTCTAAAATATCATCGATTCGGGGTAAGGGGTACTTATCCTTTATAGTCTGACTATTCAACCTTCTATAATCTACCACCAAGCACTGTTCCCCAGTTTTCTTCCTAACTAGCAATACAGGACTCGCGTAAGGGGATCTAGTTTCGGACACTATCCCGTTCTTCCACTCTGCAACAATTTCTTAATTCGATATTATCAACATCCCCTATGTTCATAACTGGCACTAGTGTGGAATTATTTTTTATCTCTAACACCGAAATCCGGACTTTACCTTCAAACAAAACCATTCCTTGACTCATTTCGGAAGTTTTAGCCTGAACAAAGTTTATAGAGTTACTTTTAATTTCTATTGGATTGTTCGTGCGAAGTACAATTCTTTCATTCCTAACTTCATTGTCTAGTCTTGCAAACGGAATGCTATGAGAATACCACAAGTTAAAATGTTCACCAAACTTTCCGTATGAGATTCTCTTATCATTCAAAATATCCCTTCCTAAAAGTAGGTCATAGGACTGTGCTGAATCATCAACAATAAATAAAGTAACTTCCAGTGTTATATCGTCTATTTCCAAACAAACCCTTGCTTTACCCAAGGTCATCGTAGATGGCTGAAATATATTCCCAATACCGTACAGCTGGCACCGGTCGGGAAGAACATTTAACTGTAATGATTTCGCCACAGAATTCTTCAACAGAGATAGACCACTCCCCGTGTCTAATAAACATTCTATCGGGCCTTCATTCTTGATGTGCACTTTTTTTTTTTTTTTTGATAAATTGCTGAACTTGGAAGTTTCAGAATGTGATGCTGTATAAGAGATGTTTTCTTTTTCTGCTCGGATGAATTTTTAAGGACCTTTGCTTTCGGGCAATCACGAGCAAAATGGGTTCCGAAAGTTAAACAATTAAAACATTTAAATTCACCCTTTTCATTGCAAATATTAGAATTGCATTTAGGCTTGGTATATGTTTTAAAATCATTTGACTCATTGGAATGAAATGTGTTACTTCCATACTCGCTTTTGAATTGCTTGTTTGTTTTTGTCGTAAAATCGCGATTCATGGCGTTTTCATTAGTCAAACAATTTTTATCCCTTCTCTCAGAAAAGATCCTGTTAAACTGTCCTTTGTCCGTACCGTACTTTACTTATCTGCTGTCTGTCGAAGAAACACGGAGTGAAAAATTCTTGTTTTTAAATTGATCATCGTGATTTTTAGTCATGAATACGCATAAAAAACGGAAATGCATATCACTAGAAGACAAAATAAAAATTATTCGTGATATCGAAAGAGGTGAAACGCAAGCTAACATTTGCCGGAAAAATGGACCTCACTAAAACAACAGTAAACACAATTTGGAAAAACAAAGATTCGATCTTAAGTGCTTCTGAAAATTTTAGCAGTAAAACTAAAAGACTTAAGACAACTAATCATGAGGGCATAGATGAAGCACTGTTAAAATGGTTCACTTTACAAAGAAGCATGAATGTTCCAGTTTCAGGAACAGTGATGCAAGCAAAAGCAGAAGTCTTTGCAAAAAAATTAAATAAGGATGATTTTACCTGTTCAATAGGTTGGCTGGAACGTTTTAAGAAGTGCCATGACATAACTTACGGGAAATTCTGTGCAGTCGCTGCTGACGTATCATCACTAGCAGTTGAAAAATGGATCAATGAAATATGGCTTCAAAAAAGAGCTGAATATTTTGATGAAGACATATTTAATGGTGACGAAACAGGATTGTTTTATAAAATGACCCCCGATAAAACTCTCAAATTTAAAGGCGAAAGGTGTGTTGGTGGAAAACAGTCTAAGGATAGACTGACTGTGTTCTTGTGCGCAAATATGAGTGGCACTGAAAAAAAAAAAAACTAGTAGTTATAGGGAAATCTAAAAATCCAAGATGCTTCAAAAATGTGAAAAAATTGCCTGTGCGGTATACTGCTAATCGTAAGGCGTGGATGACATCAGAAATATTTTCTGAAGAAATTCGATTATGGGGTAAAGAGCTGTCACATAATAGAAGAAAAATTTTATTAGTTTTGGATAATTGCACGGCACATCCACGTATGGAAAATGCAAGTTCTATTGAATTATTGTTTTCGTCACCAAATACGACTTTGAAAGTTCAACCCATGGATCAGGGGGTGATTCGAAGTCTGAAGTCATTCTACAGAAAAAAATTTCCTTCAACAACTTTTTCTTGCACAAGATAATGGCGAACAATTCAGAGTTTTACTTTTAGACGCTGTTAGAATGTTGAATCAATCTTGGCTATGCGTTTCGTCCTCCACAATTCGGAATTGCTTTCGACATGCAGGTCTCCTATCTGGAGAGTACGATGAGGATGAAAATATTCCATTATCTGGATGATGAAGAAGCAAAACATCAACACATTTAACAATCAAGAAGATATCGATTGCTTTGTTTCGCTAGATGACGAGTTAGTAACATCCGAAGTGCTTTCTGACAGCGATATTGTTGCTTCCGTCACAAAGCCAGTGGAAGAAAATAATTATTCTGATGATAGTGAAGAAGAATCTGAGGAGCCTATACCTAGCATACCCGAAGTTTTAAATGCTGCAAAAACATTATCACGATTTTTTGAATTCCGCAGTGATGATGCAGAGACTCTACAAAAGTGTATTATGGATATACAAAATGGTATTTTTAAAGTAGCATCTGCCCATTTAAAACAAAAGAAAATTACGGATTATTTATCTCAATAAAAAATGTAAGTAATAAAGAATTTTCTCTGTTTATTTAATTTAGATTTTAAAAATCAGACCCGGTTTAAAAGATATGTGTGAAATTGTGAGCCCACTTTCTTTTTTTTGTGTAATAGTGAATCTTACAGGCGCTATTGCTTATAATGTACTTTGGCTATAACGTACTACTTTTTTAGGTCCCGTGAGAGTACGTTATAACCGGTGTCTACTGAAGTTAGCTAATGGTCTAGTGACGCTGTTGAGTCTTCCTCAAAAATTGCATCAAATGCTCCAAATTTTACTTTTGGAGATAAATTGCCAAATATGACAAGAAAAATGTTTTGAAAAATAAACCAAGCTTGGTGATATTTTTATTCTTTAGTTTGAAATCGAAAAATTCCTACTGTGATAACATTAAGGTATGGTGATTTCAATGGGAATTTTGAAAATTCATAACTTCCCCTCTAATTAACCAATTTACATGCAACAAAATTACAATCTTTGATTTTTTTTTTTAGTGCGTGGAACATTTTATACTACTAAACCTTAAAACACTCCATTTTCATGTGATGTGGCTACATTGTATAAGAGAGCTATTTATATTTTTAACACTCTCTCCAACAAGACAATTTTTATGATATCTGTTTGTCTGTCCGTCCATGCTGTAGCTGCCATAAATATGCATCGATTTCTGTGAAATGTTTGTTTTTCGTATGTACTATGTACCAATTGAAAAATATGTATGAAGCATTTCTAGTTCTTTTACAGGAGCACCCAAATGAATTCTAATGCATTATGCCTCATGGTTAATCATTCTTTAAAGTAGGTATGAGCAATTTTTGGAAATTTCCGGGCCAAAATTTAGGATGTTAGCAAAGTCGCAGGCTGTAAAGTGGGATTTATATGGGATTTTGATTTGGTTTATATGGATTATCTATGGGAATTTTAAATGTTCTGCCGGCCAGATCAAAAGCTGTTGCGGGATGCATTTGGGCCGGGGTTTGCCCACGTGTGCTTAACACATACATAACCCAAATAAGTTTTAAAACATATTTTAGACTTATTTGGCTATTTCAAACAAAGCCAAATTCATATGTGTTTAAAAAGATTAACAAAGTAATGATGTAGATCAAAATGTCTTGGAAGTAAATTTTAACTTTCTTTCACAGGGCTTTGCAAAATTAAATTAAAAGATATATACATTCTTTTTAAGATTATCTCTAAAAATCTCACCTGCATTTTTAGCCAACAGTTTGTCGATCTAATGGTCTGGAGTTTTGGGTAATTTTCTCCAGATGTAATGTGAATATGTGTCAGAAACCCCTAAAAAGGTCCTGTGCCTGAGGAATTCATCCTGCCTTAAGAGACAGCCTTCGTGATGCTTTGCCTTAAGCACTAAACTTAAATATCACCAAATTCCAATACATCGCCAAATTAGGTGCAAAAATAATGTCCTAGAAGGTATTTTATAATCAATGCATTTGGCATGATTTTTTTTTTTTTTTTTTTTTTTCCTATTGTTGTTAGTTTACTTTATATGCAATTTTAATTTGTTATATGTATTAGTTTATCAAGAAGACAGGGCCAATGGATGGGACTTTGACAGGGGGGGGGGGGAACTGCCAAATAGGCCTGCCTCTGCTTATCTTAGATTTGCCCTTCTTCGTTGTAAGTTTTTAAAATTAAATTTATGCAAAAATTCTAAAATCTTATTAGATGTTTTTGGGAAACAAGAGGTTCTTCAGTTCAATGCGAAATTGTTAAAAGCCTGAAGTATAATTAGGATTTAGTTTTTTCATGAAATTTCACCAACTGCAATCTTGGTAATATCTCGGATGCGGTTGAATATTGATTTCCGTAATAACTTTCAAGTATTGTTTTTCTTTCCTTTACAAGTACTATATAATTTGTTGTAGAGAATAAATAAAAGGTATGCAGCATATGCTAAGACCTCTTTTTGCCTTATTTTCATTTTACCAAATTCCAGTTTTTCCTGTATATAAAGCTATTTCTTTAGTCCCTTGAAAAATGCTAAATCAGGGTTCAACTGTATTTTCGGTAAGATTTGTAATAGTAGATAAGATTAGATAGCAGTTTATATTGTTCCATCTCCAAATTTTTAATTGTTAAACTAAAACTTAAAATTAATTTTATAAAATTACTGGTAGAATCATTTACATATATTTTAGAATGGTATATGCTTATTTATTTATTTTCTAAATGACTATATGTTACTGATTATATAACTTGTGTTTCAGGATGAAGAAGATGATGGGAAAGGTATGTTTATTTTCATTTTAAATCTTATTTTGAGTAACTTTTCTTTATTTTTAATTAATGTCCTTTTTTATAATTTTTGTCCTTTATTTTATTAAGTGTTGTTCAGAAAACATCTCTTCTTAATGCGTTTTATTCTTAAGATTTGGTTTGTCCTTCCATTTGGATGTATTTTTCCAAGTCGACATAGTTGTTGTCGGATATTAATTTGCCTCTCAATTTAATAACCCTGCCATATTGAATTTTAACACTAGAATCAGTGAAGGAAGACTCCAAAGAGGAAAAAACGGAAACAGAGAAAAGCACAAGTGATTTAGATTCTAAGAAAAATGAGAAGTGTAATGGAGGGGATGCAGAAGAAAGTTCCAAAGCTGAGACTGTGGATTCTCGCCTCTCACCACCCAAGCCTGAAACTGCACCTGTTATAGCTCCACTTACTGTTGATGATGTACTCAAATTGGATTCGACCAAGAGTAAACCATGTGATAATGATTCTTTAATTGTGAATCCTGATGAAACTCAGAGTGATATTGACTTATCTATGAATGAAAGAGATTCAGTAAATGAAGATCAAACACAAGAAGAAGTCAATACTTCAAAGACTGATGATGGAAGTTCAGCTCAGACAAAGGACAAAGAAGAATCAACTGTTAAGCAGCAGGATGCTGGGACGAAAAAAGATGAATCAAATGCTAATGATAAGCCAACAGCGAAAACAAATGCCACTTCTGAAACGCCTACTGCAACCAAGCAAAAGAGGTTCGTTTTTTATTTACTTCAGAATACATTCTTTAGTTTTGCGGTGCAAAATATTTAATTGAATCTTTTGACTTCACTTGTTTTCAATTATTATTTCTGTTTATTTAAAAAATGGATTTCTAAGATTATTAGAATCTTACAATTTCCACATAAAAGTAAATTGAATTTTTCTCTAAATTAATACATCATATACAGCCTGAGGCTTGTGTATCAATGATGTAAAACATAATGTCGCATTAGGCAGGAAAAGTCTTTGGGTTATTTAAAATAGTAATAATAGAATATAAATAATTATCACCATTTCTGTGAATTAAATTTGGCAAACTTACATTGTCTGATATTGATAGAAAAATATTGCAAATGAAATTTTTTATTTTTCATTTATCAAGGTTCTAGTTAAGTGACTACACTAAATGTGCATTGGTCATTGGCAAATGTGTTTAATGTACTACAATATTGATGGTTATAGTGCTTTAGTCTTGTGTATAAAAACATTGTACATTAACTTCTAATGTGATTTTTACTTAGCACAGATTTCAGGGTATAATTCCAAATAATTTTGTAATGATAGTTTATAATAAAGACATAGTAGTTTAAAGTAGAGCTTTTCCCCTTTTTGTGTGGGTGTGTTGATATTTAGTTTTGATTTTTCGTTGTAACAGCATGGAAAGTAGGCTAGGTGAAATTGTCCACCAAGGATTTGATTAAATATTTGATATGGATAGTATGATTTGTGTGTAACTCTTCCTCCTCGGTTTGGATGCTTTATTTCATACATTGAATTAACCCTGCAAGGCTCATTTTTTTTTTTTCTCTTCTGTGTCTGAAATAAATATGTGATAATGTTAGTAATTATTATCTGGGGAAAAATAATAACCTAATATTTTACTAGAAAATTATTTTTTTCAGTTTTGTATGCGGTACACTGGACCTTAACTATAATTTTTCGGTATTTATTTTGAAATTTTAGTTTTCAGATGATTTCTTGATATGACGAGCTCCAACACACAATAATTTTTCCAGGTCACTCTTTGCTAAATATATATATATATATATATATATATATTTTAATTTTCTAAAATAAACAAAACCACATTTGAAAAATTACTGTTTAAATTTCAATCAGTTTTGGCAATAATACAAACACTAAGCAATTCTACGTGCAACAGTCTGAATTGTTACTATTATGTCATGAAGCTCGGGAGGAGAAACATAGACTTGTTATCCAACTTGGACCAACTACGCAGTGTGAGAATTGCCAACGAAACTGCGCTACCATTGATTGCGCCATCTATTGACGGTAGCGAAAAACAATATTGCGCGCTCGCGCTTTCCGATTTAATGCTTCTCCTATTGGGATTTATTCATTTATGCTGAAATTTCATGAAGTATACACTAACATTTGAATAAATAAATATGATAATTAATATGCATATATAATAATTTTGTTTCTATATTACTTAGTTACAACGATGTAACATCAGTTTGATAATTTAATAAATTAATTAATAATTTAAATAAATTCTCTTTAAAACTGCATGCGAACGATATAATAGATCAGTTTTTGACAAATATTTTTGGTAGCAATTCGCTAAAAATTAAAAAATATTCCCTGCCTTCTTTCAGGCTATAAATTCCTCTTATATACCCGCTCTTCCCTATTATATTTAATTCTTTTTTTTTTTTTTTTTTTTTTTGTCTTTAGTCTTAAAGTTGGTTAGTTAAAACAAAAACAAATATGGAAAGAGAAAAACATTTAACGCCGTTTTTCAGCACCACCAGAGCCTGATTATAATCAACAAGGGTCCCAGGAATTGATGAATTTGGGGGGGGGGATATCTATGAAATTTGTTTTATTTTTCATAAAATTTTGATATAAAGAAGGATGTTTCAGAACAAGATTTGAAATTGGGGGACCCTGGGCAAAGTCCCAATTTGCCCATGCTTTAATAAGGACCTGAGTACCACAAAAAATTACATAAAAATCAATGTCTTTTCAGTATCAGTATCATTTTTCAGTACTACAAAAAATTTCATAAAAAAGCATAAAGGAAAAAAAAATATTAATTCAATAAATACACGCATATTCAGTGATTGACTCTTTTGCATCAGTTTTGCAAGCTTTCACATATCAGAAAAAATCTAATATTTCTTTAATTTTGAAAAATTTTGTATTTTAAGAAAAACAGACTCTGAATTGAAAATATTTGTTTTTGTATAAGTTTTGCAGACATATGCCAAAAATATCTATTCATTTGTGTATCTCTTATATATTATAAAATCCCCTCCCCCATCCTAATTAAATTAATAAACAGAAAAATATTATTTATAAAACTGTTATTATTTTTTCAAAAATGGACAATTTCAAAGTATTATACTGTTGTTTCAATTTGATTACTGGGCCGTATTTTAAAGTGTTCATATTAGCATTATACTACTACTAACATGTAAAAAAGGTTTTCTATTTACATAGTGTTACTTTTTATGTTATACATTTATAAGGGGCCATATTAAAGAAATATTATGGTGATGCTGTTTGGAGCTTTAAATAACGTTGGATTTTTCTTCCCGAGCGATACATTTCTTTTTCTGGCTTCTGGATATCCACTGTCACATCCAGGTGCAAAGTAGTGGCTCGCTCGACCCATATTCTATCAAAATAATTTATTTTATTAAAAAAATATAGCTCGTTCACAATCAAAACAACGCTAAATCCCTATTGAAGCGGTGTGCTGCGCCTCCTGCCGGTGAAAATGGATCCTGGTCCGTTTTCCCGCCTGATCGCCCATTCCCGATGACTCTTCTTAGAGCTTCATGTATTATGTATGCATAAATAGTCTTAAAAACTGACAGATGTCTATACTAGTATTATATAGGCGTAGAGGAATAATTAAAGTGGTTGTTCCACATATGGTACCAGGTGCCTTGTAGGGTTAATTTGATTGTATAAATGCCATGCATTTGATCTTTAAGCCATTTGGCCACATCATAGAATTAAAAGTATTTAGTACAGTGTATGTGTTATTGTTCATGTGTTATTTCGATAATTTGTCCAAAATCACACAAGAGTGTAGAGAGAACAATCTGCAAGACCAATTTTAAGTGAAAGGGCGTTCAAACAGTTGTGCCCAATTAAATGATGAAATAATGCTGTGGCTACAATATGAAGAAAATCTCAATTGACAGGCTTTGAACAAGGGAGATACTGCCAGGCTTTTCCCTTAGCTTTATTTTACTTTTTCTTGGAATTGATTAAGAGCTTTCTGATATTAAAGGACGTTTGATTACTAGGGATTTGCAGTATAGTTGTGCCTTTCTTTGCCAGGAATTTGGCATTTTCATATAGTTCTATGCCACAATGAGCAACTACTTATTGTGTTTCAATAGTCAGCTAGGATGTTTAGGATTTTTCTGCAATTATAAATTTGATCAGAGGTGCAAAATTTATACCTGGAAACGCTTTGAAAAGCGGCTTTACTATCAGACACAATGGCAGTCTGAGGGAAGTTACTTTTGCATGCACTTACTTGTTTCAGAACTTTGAATATAGCCTCCAATTCACCATCAAAACTAGGTGTGTCCTTTCCCACAGCCCTACGGAAAGCAAAGTGGTTTCAAATGATTGCATTACATTAAACAAAGTTGTTAACTTGTGCAGATAAAAAAGTACTGTATTTGCTACAAATGATGTTTAAATTAGTATTGATACTAGCTGAAGGAAAATAAATAATAAATAAAAGTTTGGCAAAAACTAGATAACAGATTTAGGATTTCTTGGGGCTTAAAAAGTGTGTGGATTTGAGTGTATTCTTTATTTCTTGTTTGAAGTTTTTTTACAGATGTGTATAGCTGAAAGGGGTAAACACATCCAGTTATTTTAAGCAACTGTGTACTAAGGAAATTGGTAACAGATTGCATTCAGAAAATTTTTGGCATCAAACTTGGTTTTCTGATTTATTTGTTGTGTGAAGATTAGCTGGGTATTAAAATTCAATCATTAATTTTATGTTCTGGATCTATAGTCATTGCTTTATTAAATTTAGTCTTTACAAACTCCTCTTATTAGAATAGTTTATAAAATTTATTATATTAAGCGCCTAAAATTATGTTCCGAATTTTTCCTCAAGGTAGCTTTTACAATTATTTTATTATAGTTCGTATTAGTATTTACTGACTCGATACTTATCTGAACTTTATAGCAGCAAAGAAAGTGTTAAAGAAGGTGTTAATGATAAAGGAATTTCTGCGAAAGGAGCTGCAGAAAAAAGTGCTACTGTAAAAGGAGCTTCTGAAAAAAGCTCTACAACCAAAGCAGCCATCGAGAAAAGCGGTGGAAAAGGAACTGGAGAAAAAGACAAAAAAGATGCTTCTGAAAAATCTAGTGAAAAAAAGATTTCTGATAAAGTTAGTGGAAAAAACAATTCTGGAAAAGGTATTTATATTTTTAAAAGTATATTTTCTCTGGCAGAATCCTATGTATAATCATTTTATTCTCTATCTCAGATAATTAATAGACACATCAATAGATTTCCTTCATAATACACCTTCTTACTATATTGTGTTTCATTCTTTTAGACTCTTCAGGAAAGAAGTCTATCATTTTGATTTCAAGTATGTTTACTTTTCTAATTCAGACTGAAAGTTTCTTGTAAATCAGAGGTACAAAAGATAAAACTTTAAATTGAAAATTTAAAATGTTTCATTTCACGCCAGAATATTGGATGCCATGTGCTCATAATAGATATTTTTTTAGGGGGGGGGGAATCTTTGGGCTGTTCTTTTTCTTCTTCAAAATGAAATAAAAATTTTGTCTGAAGTACCATAAAATTTATTACTCGGCACTAAAAAGTAAATGTTATCAAAGTAAAAAAAAAATGACTTGCACAAATTACTTTATTCAAAACATCTGATTAAAATAATAACTTATTGCAAAAACTCAGTGATGTTGACACAAGAGTTTTCTAATTTATTCTTTTTTCCAATCAGTAGACAAATAATGAAATAAGGTTTGCGTTTAGCCCACTTTTTCATGAAAAGTTTAGAACTAACATGAAAAGGACAAAAAATCCATTAAATTTGAATAGAACTATTGGAATGAAATAGTAGGATTGTGTTCTGTTACTTATTTTAAATCATTGTAAAAAGTCGGAAAGTAATGAATATTTAGGATTTGGCTCATCAAGTATTCAGTCTGGCCGAATACCTTAGGGATAGTAAAAGAACAGTTTTTATTTAAAAAATAATGTATTTGAATACTCTAATTATTTAAATATTTAATCAATATTAAACTGTATGATATATCTTTGCAGGTGAATTAAAATTTTTCTAAATAAAAATACATTTTTACTACATATTTAAGTGTCGTGCATTTCAATCAGCACCATAACCATTTAAGCATAAATTGCAAACTGTATAAAAAAAACTTTTCTGTTTTGTCATGCATGAATTTGATCATTATACAATTTAGGTTTATTGATCTTCATTTCTGAAACAATAAAATTATTAAATTGTTATAAAAAAGCATTTCATAAGAGTAGTACAATCATCTGAAGAATATAATGTTGTTTGATTTTAATTGTAGAAGAATATATATTTTTTTTTAAGCACACGTGAACCTCTATATTAGGCTATATTGAATCTCTAATCGGTCAATCAATCTTTTGCGATATGCATAAATACATTGCTGCATTCATGGTAACATTTTGCTTTTCGGTACATTTTGTTTAGAACTTACTGACTCGGCCCCTCCCAAGGTTCAGAAAGTGAAATCAACAGTGATAATGAGTTACTATTTATAATTTGTATGTAATTTTTTTTTTTTTTTTTTTTTTTTTTTTTTTAAATCAGAATAAAAAGAATTGTTTCTATGGAAGTTATTTAGCCTTAAAAATCTTGTTGACCACAAGATTTTTAATGCTAAATAACTTCCCATTTGTTACAACTCTATTAAAAAGATCATCATTAAGTTTAACAAAATATAAATCATTTGTTAAATATTAGTTACATAGCTGTCCTACTATATAGTTGGGCTGATTCATGACTCTGTATAGATTTCAGTTGAACCAATCTAAAATAAAACTTTTGCCACTATTACCCCAAAAAGATAAGCATAAAATCTACGCTTTTTGTATGATCCACTTAAAATTTTTAATAATTATGTATAAAAATAAAGAAAATCTGCACTATTTTAAAAATCTGAAAAGTCGAGGGAAAAAAAAAAAAAAAAAAGTTCTGACTAAGTTGGTGGAAAAAAGTTCTGGAAAAGGTATTTATATTTTAAAAAACATATTTTCTCTGGCAGACAAGACATTCTGGCCCCAATTATTAAGAGATGTTATTATTATCAGGGGTCTGTCCAGGTCGAAATCAGGTCCGAAAACGGACCCTTCACAAAATTCAATATCGGAAAAATGGGCCCTTCACAAAATTCAGTTTGACCAAACGGCCCTTTCACAAAATAACTGCTGCACTTTTCAAGAGTTAAGGAATTACTATAATTTAGCGATCGCCGATCGTCACCCTATAATATCTTGGTCTAAATGTAAACAACGTTGATGATGATGACGGGAGGTGGGTTGGAGACCCTAAGCCAGGGGGGCAAATTACACCACCTACGATGGCAGGAGATCGCTATTTTCAGCTTTATTTTATTTACAAGACTAAAAAAAAGTTAATTTGCAGGATAAAATTAAGGTTGCAAGTGACAATTATGTATTTTGAAGTCACGGGTATCAGTCTTTGAAAGGAGAGATTGCGATTACAGTCTGTTTAAAATAGTTTTTCTAGACCATCCAGTTTTTTCCACAAATAAAATAATTTTCTCTGCATGAAACATTAATATAAGAAGGGATGTTCCCAGCGAAATGATCTTTTGAATGAGAAAAGCTTTAGTATCTTTTTAGAAAAAAATGCAATTTCAGTATATAATAAAAATAGTATAAATAATCACTAATAAATATAATAAAAATTGAATATAAAATTATTTATTTCAACTGGAGAAAGTTAAATATATACTGCCTATCTCCGATAACATGGCATTCAAGCTCGGATGAATTCATTCCCACTTCGAGACTGCAGGTTAAATGTTATTATATTTCCCGATTTCCCTTAATAAACGTTTTGAAATGGCTTTTTTGCCAAGCAGTTGTTAAAATCAGGTTATTTGGCATGAAATGACCCAAACATTATTTTGGATAGCTTTCTACTCGCATTGAGAAAGGAGAAAGATTATCTGTTGTATCTCTGAATATCATTCAAGAATGTCAGGGATATAAATTTTAATTCTATATTAACACTGCTATATTTTACTTTTGATTAAAGAATAATAAAAATTTAAGAAAAATCTAAATATTTTTCAAAAGAATATGCAATAGAATCTCCCTATAACGAACTTGCATGGTTGCAGTTGAAATATTTGCTATAGAAAATTTCGTTGCACGAAGACAATATATTTTTGCTGATATTTAAGTAAATATTACTAGTATTTTAATAAATTTGGCAATAATTGGCAAATGTAATTCGTTATACCACTTTTTTCATTATTTTCTTTAAAATTTTCACATTTTAAAATTGTGCTGAAAATATAGAGGGTGCTTTACCCCCTTCGATTTGCAATGATTTTGAGTGATTGAAGGATTTTTGCATGTTGAATTTTCAGCTTTTACACATCTTCATCTGTAAAATCCATGATTATTTCCTGGTCTTCATTTTTGTTTATTGCACTTTTCATCTGAAGGATATGATGCAATTAACAGCTATGCATTAATTTCTGAAAAGTCAGATTACATTATTACTCTTCCCAACTCCCCTATTTTTTTTTTCAGTTTTGGCTAAGATCATACTTCATTTTCAAACTCGTTGAAAAATCAAAAAGATAAAAACCTGAAAATTTTTCATTATAGGGTGCTAACCAGTTCGTAATATAGAGTATTTTTTGTTACTAAATTCTTTTGGTTGTGTTCTGATTAAAAAGTTTTGTTACAGAAAGAAATTCATCATTGGGATAACTTCTTTATAGGGAGACTTACAATGTTGCACTGTGACTTATTATTAAAAATAAATTGATAAATTGAAATCCTGTTTGAATGTTTCTAACTTGTATAAAAGCTTTTCACTTCTTGCACTTCTTTTTCATAAAAGCCTAATGTTTTTAAGTGAAGTGTTTCTTAAGCAAGAATATGTTAAAAATAAATAAATAAGGTATTGGAACATTTTTCTTATTTAAAATATGTTGTCAAACATTTTCTTCTTGTGTCAATTAATATTAAATATAGATACAGTGGAACCTGTCTTTTGTGACCAGCCTCAAGAAGAGCAGAACTGGTCACCTCAGGTGGTTGTTAAAAGCAGTTGTTCAAAAATGGTCACTATAAACAAGTGATCTCTTTACCAAGGTGGTCACTTTAGCAGGTACCACTGTTATATATTGTACTACTGTACAGTTTTCTAACTAAGTTTATTTATTCATTAGATGATAGTGTGAAAAGAGTTGCTGCTAGTAGTAAAAATCTTTGGGTTAGTGGTTTAGCTGAAAAAACTAGAGCAAACGATTTGAAGGCCTTATTTAGTAAATTTGGAAAGGTAAGCATTATTAGTATTTAAATGCTCATTTTTTTTAATATAAATTTTAGTTGTAATTCATTTTAATTTTAATTCTTTCATTGCTTTGTAATTTCTTTTTGCTTCTTTTTTTTTTTTTCATTTCATTTTTAGGTATCTGGTGCAAAAATTGTTACAAATGCCAAAACCCCAGGAACTCGCTGCTATGGATTTATTACCATGGCCTCTAGTGAAGAAGCTCTTGTTTGCATTGAAAAATTAAATCACACAGAATTACATGGTCGTATTATTACAGTTGAGAAGGTACAATATTCAGACATAGTAAATAAAAATGTTTTCTGTTGCCTTTAAATTTTTTGTATAACGAAAATTATTTCTTATAATTTTAGACTACAAGGGAACCCTCTGGATCAATCAAAAGAGCTGATCTTAAAACTATTCAGTCTAAAGTACCCCAGAAGAAGTCTGAGAAATCTGCAGAGATTTCTGAAGGTAAACATTTTACGTAAATTTGTATGTATACTTTGTGGCCAAAAGTAATTAGATACTTTGGATTCTATACATTAAAAAAATTTTATAGGAGTTCTTACTAAATTGTTATTTAATATCATTTGTAATGTGTATATGTGTCTGTTTCATGTCCAGAGAGACTAGCATTTTACTAACAATATACAGGATTTCCACCAGCAACTAAAAAGAATTAAAATAAATTTGGCTGCTAAATTTAAGAAAAGGCTATTTGGGATTCTTTTTTGTTGAAAAAATGAGAATTTCTCACACTATTTTCAAATATTTAGCAATTTTTCCTTTAATTGAGGCAACTAATTTGATGGTTAGAAAAGAGAAATTTGGTTCTTTTTTTATATCTCTTTCTTTTCCTAGCTTTATCTGCTACCAGAGAGATTCCTAAGCCTCCCTAGGAATGTCTATTTGCATGCCAGAGCTATTCTGGGTGACCAAATAGTGGTTGTGGAAGAACTGTAAAATATGTGCAAGATTTTTTAAATTTTGATTATTTAATTTTGTTATTTATTTAATCACTAGAAAATTTGTAATGTTACCAGCATTTAATCAATGTATGGTGTGTGAGAAGTGATTGTATGAGTAAAAGAGACTGCAAGAGCATATTATGAGCGACTAAATAAAAAAATTATTTTTTATATCTCCTGACAGTGGTGGATATCTTGAATATACATAATAGTAACACCCCCCCCCCCCTCCTCCCAAAGAAAATCTTTATTTTATTGCAAAAAAATTTACTTTTAGAAAAAGTCTGTTAGTTTTGTTTGCTTAGTTGTTGAAATGAATGATATTTGCATCAGTTCTGTTATATCTGCATTGCTTGCGTTCCTGAATGCTAGCACATCAGTTGAGTTAAGGAATTTTTGAGCTTTAAATGGCAAGGTCATATTGTGTGACCCTTCTGAAGCACTTCTGGCCGTGTGTGGCTAAGCTATCTTAGGGAACATACCCATAGTACGTGACCTATTTTTAAAGATTTTTCGACCCCTCCCTCCCCTCGGTGACCATTAGTAGTATATGTCTAGGACCCCCCCTCCCCTCCCCTTTAAGTTTTTACGTAGTAGTGACATGTATGATTTTTAATCATTTCGCAGCCAGAAAGTGAAACAAATGAAAGTAATTTCACTCGTATTCGTCTTTATTAATATGGCGTTTACTGCATAAGACTGCATGCATGCTTATAATTACTAGTAAGTTAAATATTATGAAAACGAAAACTTAAGTAAAAACATATTGCTAATTTAAAACAAATTTCTCTCGGCAAAATCAACGACGTAACAAAAATCTAAGCCCCACCCCGCCCTGTGACTGAGCGTAGTATTTTGAAGGAACACCCCCCCCCCCCCCTAATCAGGTCATGTAGTATGGGTACGCTCCCTTAAGTAATTGAAGTAATGTCTACATATTTTTCATTGCCTTTTCCTCCAAAGAATGAAGCTTTTTTCAACAATTTCGGATGGTAAATACTTTTACAGTATTTCAACTTCAGCAGTCCATGTGCATGAGGTCTTCACGTGGATAGCAAATGGATTTGGGACCTTACTATCGAAATTAAAAAGTACATTTTGCATGCCTTTTTCAATAATATTCTTTGACACACTGTATGATGCCTAAATCTAATGTCTGAAGAACTAACGTGCAGTTTGGAGGAAAATAAAACAATTTTCATGGTTTTTCAAATCAGGAAAGTTATATGTAGTACAGTTCAGGGTTGTCAAATTTGCTGCCTGGGTAGCTCCCCGTTTTCTCCACCAGGGTGGTTTTTTTTAGCTGAAAACCCACTCGTTTTTGTTGGGTAAAATGCCTTTTTTAAAAATAAAGTTCTGTTTTAAATAATTGTGTTTATCATTAATGAATTTCTAAATCTGAAATCCATTTAATTTGCTTGCATTGTTTTCTACCTGTTTTTATAATGTTTAAAAAAGTTATTTTTGGTAATTTTAGGAATGAAATTTGTCAGAAAATTTTCTATGCCCAAATAAATAGTTTCAACAAAATAGATGCTCTTTAAAGATAGTATGTAATTATAGCCATACTATGAATTATAAAACATTTAAAACTATACAAATGCATCAGTTAATTTTTATTTAAAGATAAAATATGTTTATGCAAACACAGCAACCAGTATTTCCTCATTAGAATCTGTTTGTAGATTCTAATGAGGATCTTTATTTACTTTTTTCTTTCCTATGCCAGACTTTGGCCATAACTCCATTACTCTCTTCCGGGCAGCCCAATACAGTCCAGCAGTATAAAAGAAGTTTAAATTAAAGATCATCTGCAGCATAGCTTACAACGTCTTGAAGTTCTGGGCAAATGTGAAGATGTGCCTCTGTCATATCTTCCAATCTGCATAGTGGACAAAGTGGGGGAACATTAATGTATGTGGTACGAAAATTGATTCTAGTTCTATACTGGGAATGGCAACAACTAGATGTACACATAGCCATCACTTCTCCGTTTTGTTTTGATAACACTGATCAATGCCAACTTTACAGAACTAAATTATTTGCACCTGTTGTTATTGAAATAAACGAAGTAATAAAGTCAACATCACAAGTAGATATGAAGTTGCCATTCTTGGCAAGGTTGCAGATTCTTTATTTACTTTTTTTTTTTTTCCTATGCCAGACTTTGGCCATAACTCCATTACTCTCTTCCGGGCAGCCTAATACAGTCCAACAGTATAAAAGAAGTTTATATTAAACATCATCTGCAGCATAGTTTGCAACGTCTTGAAGTTCTGGGCAAATGTGAAGATGTGCCTCGGTCATATCTTCCAATCTGCATAGTGGACAAAGTGGTGAATCAGCTAGTCTTGATTCAATGGAGATGGCACTGTTGTAAATTGTGTTTAGTTTTAAGTCTGAAATTTATAACACCCACTTCTCTAGGCAAAGAGGGAGAGGTCAAAAGAGAGCCCCAAGGCCTCGAACTGACAGTAGCTCTATAAAGGTTCTTCCGGTAATGTTTAATGTTGTGATTTATAATTCTTTTGACAGTATGCTACTCAACCAGAGAGAGGCTCAGGTAGATCTGCACCGACCTTTGCTAAGCCATGAATACATGGTTCGGACGGTTCTTAAAATACCTTAAAAAGTACTTACTTTTTTTTTTCTTTTTTAAGGCCTTTAAAAAGTACTTAATTTTTTACCTATATCCTTAAAGTTTCTCAGTATAGCCGCAAGGTGCTTAAAAAGTGCTTAATTTCTAGTGGTAATCGACCGTAAAATCGTCTTGCATCGAAACTTTTCGTTCCCCTTTTCCTGCCTCAAGCTGCGTTCATATTGATCGTACCGTAACGCGATGACGTCATACCTTGGAGCCCCTTTTCAATAGCCAAGGGCCCCCTTAGGAGCCAGTCCGGGCCTGATTGTTCTTAAAATACTGAATCTCAACCAAAACTAGTCTGTTGTGCCCGATGCGAGTTTAACCTTTAACCATTCTACCCCCCCCACCCCACCCCAAAAAAAAAGTTCATCTAAAAGTTTGTTATTTCTGTTTTTTGGCCGTGTGGCTTTGCGCCCTGTGAAGGAGCACTGTACCGAATAAACACTGCCTTATGCTATTATTAAAGGAAAAACTCAACTACACTACAAGTAATTGGCAAGCTCAGGAAACGCTGAGTGCTTTTAAAATAAACCCCAATGTTATAAATATCAAAAGTAATAAATGAATAGAAATATCAACAACACACAACATTCAAAGCTTAAAACAAACAATTCGCTGAAGCACACTCATTACGTAATCAACAGCTGGCCGTCTGCAGAGGGGAAAAAAAAAAATGTTTACTTTTGACTGGAGCCTGCTCATCGGATCGGTCGCTGTTTCACTTTATCAGCATGTGCTATACTGTCCGAACTTTTTGCGAATGCAAGAAGTTTTTACAAGTTATTTATTTATTTCTATAAATTCGCCTTTGTGAATATAAAAACTGATGTTTTATATAAAATCGAACACTGTTTATTTGAAAATGGAAATTGTAAGCTTCGTAAAATAGCGGTAAATACTTCAAAACATATGGGAAAGGAGATATTTTTACCGCTTATCTCTCTCTCTCTCTCTAAAAAAATAGTCTGGATTTTTATCACATGATAATCTGGGTAATCTCTCTCCCCTCCCCCCCTCCCCTCCCCTCCCCCAAAAAAAAAAATTGATTGACCAAATCTTTTCTCAGGCTAGTTTTTATAAACCCTGGTACAGTTATCTATAATGAGTAATTTTTTTATTTTTCCTTTCTATATCAAAATCAAACCTATAGCTAGATATTAAAGTTCTTTTCTGCTGTCCAAGCTTTCTTATTTGTCATGTATTGGATTGGCAAAGTTTTTTACATTTTAGAAGCATTTTGCCTTTGAGTATTTCTCAATGACTTCAGTTGCCATTGTTTTGTCTGCCATAAGTTGATAAAAAGAACCAGTTTTATCTGCATTCTACCTGTCATCAGGAGTGTATATTTCCTCTGTCCTTCGTTTTTCTCTATTTTTAGGATATAGCAATGTAAAATGGGGCTGTCTTTTTTTCATCAACAATCATTTTAGAAATATTCCCATGGTGATCGTCAAAAGTCATCTATTGCTAGCTTTGAGATCATTATTTCCAAGCAAAGCTGCCCATTTCCTTGGCTTCTTGCTGAAATGTATGGTCTACTAATTTTCAAGTTTGTACTCTTAATTGCGTGAAACCATCATCTGAGAGTAACTTTGTCCACATCATCATTTACAGCAGTTTAATCTTTTGCATTCTGTTGACTTTACTTTTTTCCCACAGCATCTTTAATATCTTTTTTTTTTTTAAGTATAAAGGAACAAGGGGTCAGTTTGAAATGCTATCAGTAAATAAGAAGATTTACATTGCCCACCAAACGACAGACATTAACCCCCTCTTTCCCATCATTCATACTCTCTCATGTGTACATTTTTAGTCAGTAGCCCAATTTCTCTGTGATAACAGGCTGGTTCATTTTGGTCCCCTCTTCATTCCCTGAAAATTCTGAGAGATCTTTTAGAACCACAGTGTTCTGTCTGCAGTCTTTCAAAATTGTTTATTGGGTCATGATCTCTCCCTTGCACAACTACATGAATAGATGAACACATATTACGTTCCTGAAGAGGGCCCTTTTCCAAGAAGTCTTTTTTATGTGATCTCCAGAGAAAAAACATTTTCTCTCCATGTTGCAATATTTATTACTGCACATTCTGGACATGAAAAGTGCTTTAAAAAAAATCAAAATTATATATTAAAATTATTGTTATAGGCAGGTTTGTTATTATACAGTATCGTTATTCACTGATTTCACTGTATTTATCTTTACAGCCCCCCCTACTGAAAAGAAAGCAGAGAAAAGTGATGAAAAAACTGAAGGAGCACAGTCTGAAAAACCAAAAGTGGATAAGCCTAAATCTTCTGACAAAAAATCTCTCGACAAATCTAAAACAGAAAGCAAATCTACTGAAAATTTGGTAATAGATGAAAAAAGCAAAGATGAGACAGAGTCAACGAAAGAAGGTAAAATTGCTGTAATATAATTCTTTTTCTAGACTTTTCTATTAACCAAATTTATTAAAGTAATTTTTATGTTCAATATTTTGTGTTGTTTGTAGGTGCTGAATCTAAAAAGGAAAAAAAGAGGACCCCATCAAGAGAAAAAGGTCGCTCTCGTGATAGATCACGTGACAGGAAGAGATTACGTGAAAGAAGAAGCAGAAGTCATGATAGAAAACCTTTTGTTGGAGGTTTCTTCAGGCGTGGTGGTTTTGCTGGTAGAGGGTTCGGTTATAGACCGTTTATTCCAAGAAACAACTTTGTAAGCTTAACCCTTATTTTTGCTTTTAAGTTAATGTTTAGAAAAGAACTACACCAGAGTCTACATATAGTGGATATGCTCCGTTCAGTTCTGTGTAAAAGAAAAAATATAAAAAAAAGTATGCTTAAATTAAGAGTACTGGCTAATTGATTTCGTTGTATCAACTCTCCCATATATTATTCTGCACATTATGAGTATTAACCTTTTGAGGCTGCCTCCATGGCATTAAATATTTACTCTGGGTCCAGCAAGAAATTTTGTAAAAATTAGATTTTTCACACACCCCTCCTTTCGTTGATGTCCTCTTTTTTAAACTTTCCCTTCCGTTTATGGATCTCTTTTCTTATCTTTAGAAGCCATAGCTTTCCCCCTTTCTACTGAACAATAGATAACTCATCAGAAAGAAGTACACAGGGCCGGCCCTAACAGTTTTGCCGCCCCGGACAAAAATATAAAATGCCGCCCCCCACAGTAAAATTACTATTAAGAGAAATAAATTGTTCACTGATACTGTTTTCATGCCTATAAAACTGGAATAGCTCTTTAAACCTAACACAGCATAAGAAAAACCATATTTATTAAAAACCACACATTAAGCTAAAAACCAAAAGAAAGGGAGAAAAATAGTTTTTTTTCCTCACTTTTAATTCCGCAAAATTCCTGACTTTTTCTCTAAAATCAATTTTTCAACTAATTCATGTTCGATAGCCAATGTAGTTAAATTATTTAACCTATCTGGAAGAGTTGTGGAACATAATCAATTTTTAGTTAACTTTAATTTTGAGAAACTCTTCTCTGCACTTGCCTCAATTATCGGCAAAGAAAGCGAAATTCTCGAAGCAATAATAAGATGTGGTGTAAAATCTATAGTTGGAATTAGCTTTAAAACTTCAATTGGGCTTTCCTTTTTGCCTAATAAGGCCGTAACTGACACTATTTCGTTTACTAGATCAAGCGCGTTTAACTTCCCGATTCTCCATCGGTCAGTATTAACTCCAATTGTTTACACTATAAACAGTGTTAACGCCTCACCATGGCACAGTGGTTATATCACTGGAAATGGTAGACAGGCGAAGTTTGGAGGTCCCAAGTTCGGGTCCCATTGCGTGTCCGTCGACCTAACCGGAGTTTTCCGTGGTTTTCTCCGAAACTTTGCGTAGATAATCGGCTGTAATCCCACAAACAAACAATAAACACTGTTATGTTTAATTAGCACTTTTTAGGAGTGTCTTAACTCATTTATGCCGTGCAAAAGTTTAAAATAATTACATTGGGTACTTATTAAATTAAATCTGCACTGAAGGTATTTATCGCTTTTACTGTAAAAAAATAAAACTACCTTAAATTTTAATTCAGGATCTTTCATCAGAACATCTCGTGATTCTCAATCCAAATTAATATGTTACGTGGCTGCTTAAACTCAGTGTTAGCCAGAATACTATCTCGTTTGTCAGTTCTCTTCCATAACAGAACATTTCATTTAAAATCACATCCAATCGAAGATCCTTTGAAAAATCTTTACAGTTTCTTCTTCTTTCAATAAGAGTTCTAGAACAGGTGGTAAATCGTTGTCTTTTGACTGCAATCCTTTTCTAATGGATTCAATGGATCAATACAATTAAAGATTCTGTACCAAATAATAATAGAGCATAGGAACATGAACTGTTTGAGACAGTTAAATAATCCTAGCCTCATTGGAATTAGATTTGTCAATACCTTTATACCTTACCAAGAATGCGATCTGTTCAATTTTTTTGTCATCAGGAATGCAATCTAGAAATATGGGATAATATTTGGCTAGTTGAATTTCATTAACAAGCTATAATTTGAATCCAACTGAAAATTTATGTAAACTGTGTAAATATTTGTTTGCACATCACATATAAACAACGGACCAAGGGCGTAGCCAGGATTTTCATTAGGGGGGGGGGGGGGGGGACAAGACAAGAAGACCATGGAGTGCAACTGCTCCTCCTCCCGGTTTGTAATAATCAGACTCTATGACTAGCTCATTTTAGGGGGATGGGGGCAGCCGCCCCCTCCTGGTTACGCCCATGCAACTGAAGCGAATGAAATGAAATTTATAGCAACACCAAAAGTGGCAACTTAATTTAAACTGCAGTTGCTAAAATATTTCTACTTCGTTTAAAAGTTTTGAGATTTAAAACTTGTTTGAAAACTGTGTGTAAATGTATGTTCTCCCATTGCATAGCTGCCATACCTCCTGATTTTTCCGGGAGACTCCCGAATTTCAGAACGAACTCCCGAAAAGTTTATAAATCTCCCGAATTTTTCCAAATTATTCCCATGTTTTATGTACTTATCAATTTTTGAAAAAAAATTACAGAACTTGTTAAATGCTAACGACAGAAACTGAAGAAACTTCGCTATTGGCCGAATCTGATATTTCGTAATGACGTCATAGCACGTAGAATGTAGCAAGCTTTCTCGCCGATTCCCCATGAATTTCCGAAAGACGGCGGTTGGGATTATTGATAACACTCCGCAGAATCGAATTACAGAGCTTTCCCCCTCCACTCCACTCCACTCTGCACGTGTATGTTTTGTTTATGTATTTTGCGATCCAGCATGCTAGATTGTGGTGTTCGTAGTTGAGTGAGCGGTAAAATTATGTCTGGAAAGAAGTATTTAATGCAATTTAAACCGGATTATTCCAAGGACTTTAAATTTATCAAACCGTCAAATAAAGGTACAAACTTTGATTTTGCACATATAGTACATGCGATATTGCTATCGTGCACGGGGGAAGAAATGATATTGTGACTCACACTAAATCGAAAAAGCATCAAACCAACACTAAAGCATGTGCAAACAGTTTAAGATTGACTTCTCATTTGCTACATCCTAGGATCTAAGCGTGATAAAAGCAGAGTGCTTATTTACTAAGTTCATCTATGAGCATAACTTGCCACTAAGTTGCTCAGATCACGCAGGAGCATTATTAAAAGATGTTCCCGGATTCCGATATAGCCAAAAAATACGGTTCAAAACGTTCTCGGTATTTTAATTCATTTGTAATGAAAAGATCGGCGCCGCCAGAATATTTCCCGGGGGGGGGGGGCAAAGATTACTTAAAAGTATGGTTACCATGTTGAAAAGAACAAAAAAGCAAGGGAAAACACTGCATACAAAAATCCAGGGGGGGGGGCTTGCCCCCCCCCCTTGCCCTATGTTGCCGATGCTTATGAATGCAAATAGTTCAAAAGTATTTACTGTTTAAAGAATTGTTTATTTCTTAAAAAAAGTATCGCATTTTAGAATTAGCTGTTTTAATAAATGTTTTAAGCTATAAATTTTTCTTGTATATGTAATTTTCTTGGTTACTGATATATTACGCATGTGTACATGGAGTTTTTTCATCGATAACAAGGGTTTTTTAAAGTCTCCCTAATTTTTTTGAAAATCTCCCTAATTTTCATTCTACAAGGTTGGCAGCTATGCCATTGTTAAAAAATGGCTCATTTGAATAGAATGAAATGTGGAAGTTAATTGAAACAATAGATACCAAAATTAATTCATAGACTTTGAGATTTTGTAAAAATCGCTTTAAAGTTTGTTCTGGCATCCGTCAATAACGGATTAAGAAAACAGAATTAAATTAGGCCATATGATGGGTAACAAAGCATCATCGAAATTTTTAAAAGATTTGAATAAATTGAAAGTGTTTGCAAAAGTTGCATTGCATTTTTTTCTTTTCTTTTATAGGGGGAGGGCGTCACTTTAAGGCGTCTGGAGGTAAGACAATAAGAGGCTTTTCGACTTAAACAAATTACGTCGATTTCTTTTTTTTTTTAATTAGTACTATTTTTTTAATTTTGAGAAAATTGTGCAAAAATTTTACTGGCATAATATTAAAATTTCTAAAGTTAATAGAACAAAATTGAGTTACTATCGATGCGATTGAGTTTAATAACATTGTACGTATATATATATATATATATATATATATATATATATATATATATATTTTGAGAAAATTTTGTGTGACCACTTCGTGAAAACAACTAGTGGTCAGACAAAACGGAATGAAATGAAATTTTGTTAAATAGTAGGCAGTTAGTAAATTAAATTTCAGGTTTTTAATTTTCTACAAATTTGAATTATTTTTGAGGTGTGACGTAAACTTTGATAAGTTTTTCGCGCATAAAGTAAAATCATCAAAATATAATTCAATCGAACGTTGCAGTGTTAAATATCGGCTACTTGCTATTAAAAAGAATTTTCCAGATATTCTCTTTTCAATTTAATATTTATTACTAGCATCTTCTTTTGCAACTTTAAATGACTTCTTGATGTAGGAAGCTCATTCACTAAAAGAAAACGTTAATTTTGAATGTAAAATATTTTCTCTATTGACAGTTTGTCCCAGTAATTTGTTACTCTCTAACCTGTAATCTTAGAACAATACACAAGAGTTATAAGTTCGCTTTGCATATTTCTGCCAGTATGTTAATTCCATTTTTTGTACAACGAAAATGCAAATGAAATTGCGCGCGGTTAGTAAAAACCCATCAATGACGGATGGGTACATTAGCTAGTAAAGTTATTAAGAATGATATTCTTCGGAATATTTTTTACCAATTCTTTTACTAATACGAAATGTATTTTTCAAATTCGAGCCAAAATGCCGTCCCGGACAGGGGTTCCGGTTTGTCCGGCCTTAGGGCCGTCCCTGGAAGTACACCTGTTTTAGAGGGGGAGGTGCATAAAGCATAATTGCAAAGTTTGTCACAAAAAAATTTAAACTGAGCAATACGGGGAAGCAATCTGTTGTTTCTCAAGCTACAGGGCCAACTTATATCAGAAATTTAAAACAATGATCATCACATCATTCAATAAAAATGTTTTCTGAAGAAGCCGAACAGTGATGCATTTTGCTATACTTCAAATAGTAATTCAAAAAGAAAGGACAGAAAGAGATCCAGGACTGCCCAAAAAGTCTGAAGCAGATAATAAACTGAAAGGCTTAAAACTTGTGCATTATGAAAAAAGAAGAAGAAATGGAAGCTGAAATTATTTGGTGGTTAGACGTTGTGAAATGGAAAAATTTTAAATACTTTTATTTTGATAAGTTTTAGAAATTATTTTATTTTCACTTTCTTCTCTGAACTTTGGAATTATGTGTTAAGTGTCATATGTGAACATATCTTTATTAACCCATTTATGCCTAGCGTCCCTTTTTTGGGACAGCATTTTCGCTATCATTCGAAAACGTTATTTATTTTTCCTAGCCTTTATTCGCGAGTATTGAACCTCAATTCCATAAAATATTTTAATATGGCCAAGTAGGATGTTGACATTTCAATTTTTATACATAATGATTTTAAATGAAATCATCCCTTGTTCAAAAAGTTGACATCAGAAATTTATCAATTACTGCTGGTGTTAGCAAAAATCGAAGAAAGTCTCAAAAATATCCAGGCACGAATGGGTTAAGGAAAATATATGCTTAATCCTGAATTATTATAAGCATACTTTTGTAGTGTTTTCAAATAAAATTTTTTTATAAATATTTTTATCATTGAGTGTTTAAATAAAATGCCAAAATGTATTGTTTAAAAAAAAACCAAAGAAACACTAAAAATAAGTAGAATATGAAGTCCACATAAGTGTGCCAGATAAAAAGCCATGGAATGTCAGGGGAAACAGAAGCTTTGAAATCTGTTTTGAAACCCTTTTAAGTATATTAAACAGGTCTAAAAATTCTGGAAGAATAATAGTTTTATGCATTCACAAAATAAAGGGAAAAAAATGTGTTTTGTCTATAGATACAGAAATAAGAAATACCTATTTCCTGCATATCAGCATAAAATAAAATAACTATTAAAATTCTTTATTTGTAAAAGCAGTGGCGTTGCGTGGGGGATGCGGACCGCACCAGGTGATACCAAGGGAAGGGTTGACATACACACACAAAAAAAGGTGGTTTTAAAATTTTCAACTACAAAAAAAAATCTGATTTTGTGATAGACTTCCAAGATTAGAAATAAGAATAAATATAATGAAAGACATATCTTCTGTTCACCTGTAGAAATAAAATTTGTTATTTCATCTCAACTTCTTTTCCAGCCTAAAATTTTCAACATTTTCCTCATAAAACAAGAATAAAGCAGACTGTTTTCAACCTATGTGTTGCCATTTCATCTCTATTTTGCTTCACTTTTAATCAGGGGTGTAACTAAGAACACTTTCTCTTTGCTGGGGGGGAGAGGCAGTGGATCTTGGACAAGGGGCATGGATTAAGTTCTTGACTAAACTGGGGGTAGGGGCAGTCTGATACAGTATGCAAAGTAAGAATTGCATCGGGACGCCATCTTTGAAGAGGTGCAATTTCGAACTCAAAAACAGAAAATCTTGATCTAGAGCATAAAAGGGGTGCCATCTTTGTTTGCAGGGTGGTGCCACATACCCTAGAGTCTCCCCTAACTGGGGGTTCAGTAAAGATTACACACGGCCTTGCTCAAGTCAGGGTAGTACTGCAATGCAGTGGCTGTGCATTACTATCCCTTGTGCACCTTCTGCAATATTTCATATAGGTGGTGTGGAAAATTGTATAATAGCCTAGTAATGTTTGAAAGAACTTTCTTACTATTACCAGAATGATATTTTCTGAAATGAAACATTATTTGTGTAGTGTACAAAGAGGAAATATTCCCCAATGCTGCTAATGATTTTGTTTATTCTTATGCATAACTAACTTTGACTGGCCAGTGTATGTAGAGGGTGGGGGGACGTCGGATGTGCCCGCTCCGGGTGTCACAGTATTTAGCAACGCCACTGCTTAAAAGTAAAAAAAAAAAAAAAAAGATGCAAAAATGTCTTTATATTGTAGGTTTTAGAGAGCATGTAAAAAGAGTACAAAAACTTCTAAAAAAAAAATACAATTGATCACCTTTCTAATGTATGAAGTAGATAACTTAATTATTGTTATGAGAATACTATTTAAGCTACTTTTAAAAATGTTAAACTACCAGACTTTTTTTTGTTCCAAATGCACCCTAGTGTATTTAAATTAGATGATAGGTGTTAAACGTATATGATTTTTTGATAACAAAATGTTTGGTGCTTTTGTTCTAAAAACAATGGATCCAGAATGAATGATGATGATGCATCTATTCAAGCAGCTATTACATATGTGCTAAACAGCAGTTTTATAAATGAGAAAATATATGCATGGATTAGTTAGCCACCTCAGAAAAATTCTAAGGTGCACACATATTCATAAAAAAGCAGATTTCCCTAAAGCAACTTTCGAGAGGGGGGGGGGGGTGTCATATCTCACATAGATTTTTTTAACATTTCAAAGAAATAGTGAAATATGTATAAAAGTTTAGTATATTTCAGGGTTCCTACACCCTCAGGGAAACCTGGAAAACTCAGGGAATTGAAAATTAGCTCTTAAAACTCAGGGAAATCTCATGTAAAAATGTAATTTTGCTTTAAAAACCTGGAAAATCCAGCTTCAACCCTGGAATTTTAAGAAAAATTTCCCCCCTCTCTTTATTTTTATGGCTTTCACCCTATTTAAGGGTCAACTACTTCGCTAATGAAGCACTCATGCAATTGGAAATGGATTATACAATATTAATCATCTATCACTTAAGACTGCTTAGGACGAATAGCACACTTGCTTCTCATTTTGTCTCTGCAGTTCTGAGCATTTGTGATTGCTCCCTTTTCTCATTTGAGTTGGAGGGGCTGTTCTTTGTGTTGTGTACTGTGCACAAAGTTAGATTGTGTAATATTATCACGTATATACAAATTCTGCTGATATTTGCTAGATTACAATGTAGAATGTGGGTTCCTATTAGTGTTAAATATTTCATTGTTTATGCGTTGGATTGGTGGAATTTACTTGGTGAAAATTGCCATATGCTTTAGAACTAATAGCCTTGTGTACTGGTAATACTATAAAAAACATATCTTGAAACTATCAATCAGTGAAGTGGTCCCAAAAATTCTTTTTTACTTCTGTAAAGCTGTTGCATAATTTCTGATATTTTATAGGTGAAATTGAATTTAAAACCATGTTTGATATAAATGTAATCCACAGATTTTGTGATAATTGAGGGGGAGTATAATTTTGACTACCATAGTGCTATCATAATTTCATTATCTTAGAATGGGGCATATGAATTAAAAGTATTTAGTCTTTATTTTATGTTTATTCTTTTTTTTGCGATAACCTGGAAATTCTTGAAAAATGAGTATGAACCCTGATATTTGTTTTAATTATTCTTCTTACTTCTTTTAAATGCTCAAGTCTTGTTGAAAATAAATATATTTGGTCTTTATCCTTGTTTCCTTTTCCAGATTGATAGACGGCGCTCGCCACCTCTGCACCGTGAAAGAGACAGGGATCGTGACTCTGACCGAAGGAGATTTTCTGACATTATTAGGCAGAGAGAAATTGAAAGGAAAAACAAAGAAGAATCATTAAGACTGGAGAGAGAAAGAGAACGGTTAAGGTATGTTGACTGAAATCTCATAATTATAACCAGGATGGTGACAGATCGTGGAAAAATCAGGGTATTTTATCCATCTGGAATGATCATGAAAATAACGGGGAATCTCATAAAAAATATCCAAAAATCGGGAAACTTTTGTATTCTCCTAGTGAACAAGACCATATTTAGTTGTGGATCAGCATCTGACTCGTGGGGTTCATAGGTTTGTTCTGAATCATACAATACTCAACTGATGCAGACATTTTACAAATCCAAGACTCGAGTAATGTGAACACTGTATGAGTTCGAAACCGCAGGTATTCAGGCTCGTACTAAGGTACAGATCATACAGGATACCATACATACAAATCGTATAGACCCGTGAATCAATCAGACATATGAATATGAAACACTCTTTTTGGGTCAAAACTTCGGCATCTGGGCAATCCAGTAACAAGTCATATTGAAAAGTAATGATTCATTACCCTTGTGGTCGATTTCGATTGGAGATTGCCCTTTTTGGGAGAAGGTGGAATTTCTTGGTTATTGTGACCCCTGTCCCTTAATTCCGCTCAGTTTTCAACTATCCCAGTAATTTCGATTGTTGACTGTTGTGGAACCATCAGAGAACTTTTTCCCCAATTTCTGTAGCCACCCTGCCCTGATAACTTATCTATTTAAATTATACTAGTGTTCGCCAGTGGTCGATATTTGACCATAATACGAAAGTATAAATATACTAAAAAGAAATATGTATGCATATCATATTGCTTGTTGCATAATGTGGAAATGTAGAAAACATTTAAATCAAAGTACAGGGTTGTCCAAATCTAAACTTCCCCAACTCAGAGGCTTGTGCGGGATGTTGTATGAGTCATAATGCAATGAAATTTTGAAAACAGACACTTCAGATCACGTGCTCGTGATTTATTTTTAAAAAAAATTATTAGTACAAGAAGTTGCCGATAGGTGGTGCTGTAACACTAGTAATTTGCATATTGCAATAACGTGATTTGCAGAAATAAAGCTTCTGAGCAACGTATCCAAAAGAGAGCCCTACAAAAGTGGAAGACAGGCACTGCACAGGCAGTTGTTTCCAGCTCGCTGATGCACAATGGCAGCTTGGAAAGACAAAGCTCTGTTAGTGAAACTCTTCTACCAGAATGACGAGAGCTCCTGTGCTGCGATAAGAGCATTCCGTTGACAAAGAACTTATGCCGAGGACCAATGATACCACACCCTTTACGAGACATGATGAAGAAATTTGAAAGAGCTGGACAGCTGGGAATTTTACCAGGTAGAGGACGACATGTTTTGGATTCTGCACGCGTTCAAGACGTTGCTTTAGCGGTCGTGGATGCCGCTAGCCAATCGCCACATGGTGCTGTCAGTGTGCCAACTGTTTCTCGTGCTGTTGAACGTATGCAGAACGTCTTGTTGATCTGAAGCGCCACATATCAGCAACTTCTGTACTAATAATTTCTTTTTAATGAATCACGAGCGTGTGATCTGAAGTGTCTGTTTCCAAAATTTCATCACATTATGACCCATACAACATCTTGCACAGGCCTCTGAGTTGGGGAAGTTTAATTTGGACAACCCTGTATGAAATTAAATTAAGCTTCTAAAATATGTAAACCGGGATAAACAACTATGTACTGGAAATCACGTTAGGTTTGTAAGCATTATTCACTGTCAAAGAATCCAAAAACTATCGAATAGTTGATTTCATTGTCATCATGGCAAATTATTTTATCGTAGCAATGGTGATATGTTCTCTGTTCCCCAGGTATTCTATTAAGTCAACATTAATAAAAGCACAATTATCATTTTTAGGTTCTTAAGTGACTGACTTCAATGTTTTCTAAGAGTATGATTTTGGAAACATTTCTATACACTTCATCAGTAATATTTTCATCTATTAATTGCTGAGGTATTTTAATAATATTTTTGGTGAAAATGTGCTTTAGCCTACTGTGAAGCGATTGGCAACGAAATTGTCGAATTGGCGTAATTCTGTGGAGCGTCTGGTATTGCGACCTGCCCTGTTCGGTTCGTTTTTTCACAGCTTTAAAACATGCAATTTACAACACTTTGCATACTTATCGCCTGTCTAAAAAAGTTGCTAAAGGGCTAAAGCACATATTAGACTTACTGTTCTTTAACCAAACATAGAATAATTTCATTTTTTGCAAATTTTGCTGTAATACTAAACCCTATAGTATTATTGTAACTTGATGTTATTTCAAAATTTGCACAACAATGGCACCATCGACCAACTTAACGCAAAAATTGTGTGTCAATTTACTTCTCTTAATTTTTATTCATGGTTCATGAACATTTTCCACATAAATTTTACCATAGGCACAAACAATTCCATATAAACTTTTAATTGTGTCAAATTTCACACTCCTCCAATTGCCTCAATGTGCTGTAAAACGAGCACAAAATTTTCCTTAGCGTATTAATGTATAGATTAATTTACATAATTCGCAGATTATAGACATGTGATTAATTTTTGTATGTGCAGTGTTTGAGAGATTGTGTCAGGGTGCATGCTTATGTCAGGGTGGCCACGTGTCCTGGAAAACCTGGAATGTGCTTAAATTTTGAAAGTCTGGAATATCCTCAAATTTTACTATACAATTGCTGAATTTTTGTTGTTTTATCGGTTATTCCCTGCCCCTACGATAATAAAACCACGTAGCATGGAGCTGTTATGTACAAACGCACTGCATTCACAGTTGTGTGTGCATATATCTTTCCTTGCTGTAATATGCATTTTTATTGATCTAACTCATTTGTAGGTATTAAAAATATTGATTATTACGTGAAATTTCATAATTATGAGCCGTAAGTGCCATTTTAACGATCTTTGGTTACAAGATCCAAATTCTGCCACGTGGATCGGAAAAGTTATCGGTGATAGTCACGTGGCAAGATGTTTGATATGCTCAACAAACATCAACGTTTCATTAATGGGAAAGTCTGCCTTAAGGAGCCATATGCAAAGTAAGAAACACATGTCACTACCGAAAATAAAAGGAACACCTTAACCCTGGTTGGACTGCTATCCAAAGTACCGTCATCACAATCTTCATCATCCACGAGTAAACCATCATTTAATGATTCCGCATTGGTATTACAAGAACAGCCCTCGTCGGTAGCATGTTTTCAGAAAGCAGAATCAACAACGGCTGAAGTATTTTGGGCATTGAAAGTGATGCAGAGCCACTCGGGGCCGTTGTTATTAGCAACCGGGCCTGCTTCTTCGTTGCCAGCGGAAGAAATGAGTGAAACATTGAGGCCTAATATTTACATTTGTGCTGTTCGATTGTATGCGATTATAAACGTTAATTTATGTTATAATTAAACAGGCATGAAAATTTTCCGCTTTTTTTTTTTTTTTTTTTTTTTTTTTTTTTTTTTTTTTTTTTTTTT
>JAWZYV010016864.1:0-39278 GCA_038373885.1 Cheiracanthium punctorium | reverse complement strand
AAGCTCGCTCAAAGATTGTAGTACTCGGAGTACTTTTATTATCTAAAATTAACAGACAGTAAGTTGATTATATTTTCCTTTATTTTTGTTACGATTAAAATAAAGCGATAATAATATATTTTGTGCTTATTTCAAAGTACCAATTAGCTTATAGCAGACACTAAAAAAATACTCAATTCTTCGGAACATAAACATAAATTACGTAAAAACACATGTGTTGTATAAAGTTAAGCATTCAAAAAATGTTTAGAAAAACATTTTATGAAACAAAACGATTCTAATTCTTGTAAAAGTTGTTTTTATATCACTAACGCATATGCACCATATGATAAACATGGGAGTCGGTCGGTAGTGGCGCCATCTTGTGGTTATCTTTTTCCGAACTTAAAAAGTGCCATTTCGTTATACGGACGTTTCTCTCCAGATCTCTACCTCCCTGACTGGAACTATCAATAGAGCATTTCGACGAACCCCTCCTCTCTGCGATCGGTCGTCGTCTTGCGTGACAGCTTGGGGTTCTCGTAATGTATTTCAATGGGAAAAACCCGATTTTCAACATTCAAAAAAAGTATTAAATTTAATTTTTTGGATGATTGTAATGGATGGAATTTGTTAATCAGACATTCGACTTTTGTGTCCCTGGTGGCGTTTAATATTTTAAAAAGCTTAACATATAATATTTTAATGATATTTCAAGCAACTTTTTCCGCTGGTACTGCGTTCGGAAAGACAACATTATGTACGGGAATGAACACAACGTTTGTTTTAAGATTCGGCAGGTTATTCGGATTACTGTTTGTTTACAAATATCATTGTTGTGCATGCGAAATTTTCTTACGTTGTGAGATTTATGCAAGAATAAAGTTTTGTTTTTGAATTATAATTCATCGGATATTCTGTATGCCCTAGAAAACATCAAATTCCATTAATATTTATAATAAAGAATTTAAATTCCTATTACGATATATTCAGATTGTTTTTTTTTCTTTTATAAAAAATAAATGTACTGCTTGTTATTATTTATCACAGTGTTCTTTTAAATATGTAAATGCCTGTAAAATAAGACCAGTTATCCCATTAATAAAAAAGTGTAACATATGCATCGCATAACATATTTGTACATGTAATTAATCTAATACGTCTGAATATGAATTAAAACAATAATCCAATAAATCAACTGAATTAAAGACGTAGACCAATTAATGTAATCTTTACTTAGTTGCATAATTATTTAAATTGACAGTAAACATGAGTGCAAAATGTAAATGTATAATTCCATAAAGCTTCTGCCTTTTTATTATAAGATGGAAAACATTTCTGTTTCGCAATGTTAGCTCATAAAACTGTACTAAACAATTCTACAATTACATTTTCGAATTTTGTTTCTAGTTAGAATCAGAACAGAAATCAAAAGCTGGAACTCTGACCCTGTATTTCTTTTTTCTGGGTGAATTTTTAGATATTAGGCAAAACCCAGCAAAGCTCATGAATACTTTGCTCCGAAGCCCAACAATAGTACATTAATTCATAAATTTTCCCCTTTTCAAGCACAAACTGATTTTAGCAGACAAGACAAATCATATTCACTTCACCTCGACCAGATTTGAGAGTCCTAAGACCATCAGAATTTGGGTGTTTTCTGTATAATGTTTTTATTTCTTCCTGCTAATTTCCGACTATTTAATTTTATATCACTGTTCTGTGAAATAATTATTATATGGGAAAATCTTTAAATTATCGTTATTTTAGTTAAATGTGCTACCAACCCCATATTGCAGGGGTTTGCAGTTCGCTACTGAGTATTAACATAAGATTATTAAGGCTCCGGCACCTTTTTTTGCTAGAAATTGCTGCTAGCCCTGGAGAATTACATGTTTTCTCATTGAAAAATTTCTTTCGTTAATTCCCAAAATGTTACACTTTTTGTATATAACCCACATACAAAAATATCCCCAATCAGTAAAATGTGCTCCATATTCTAATGAGGTGATGTACAAAATTTGAGAATTATATCCAGAAAAGTGTCAAATGTATGAAGATAATACGTACTGACTTAAACCACTTTTCAGTAGCTCTGTAAGGGAAAAAAATCACATTTTAAGGGTCATATGGATAATTTGAAAGAATATGTTACATTCAAATTCAAGTATAGACCCCAATCATCTTTGTTTATAGATATCTCTTAAGACCTTTTATGATGAAAGGCTGAAATTTTGTCCATAATCTCATTTGTGCATGGGGTACATTTTACTTATTGGGAATTTTTTTGTATGGTAGTTGTAAGCAAATGTAAAAAGTGTTAACTCTTTGAAAATTAACAAGAGGAAGTTTTTCGTACCTTATTAGCACTTAGGTGCTATTTCTTTCTAGCACGGTGTGGCAAGTAGACACTTTTCAAGTTTCTTGGTTTATGGCACATTTTCAATATTCTTGGCAAAATTTTCAATGTTCTTGGGACTTGGTGTAATCACTTTTAGTGATTACATCGTGCAACCATGTTTTTCGGTTCAATCACAACTAGTGTGTCCGTAAAAGATTTTGCAATATGCACTAATCCAAAACATTTCACCACTAGGGGCTAAACTACAATATATGAAATTTTCAGTAACAGAAGTATGCGAACAGGAGTCTATAGGAGCACTTACAGTTATCATTATCCTCTCTATATCGCAGAATTGATTGAATAGATTAAGAGAAACTAAAATTTATCCAGATTTCATATACCCGAGTGCATAAATAAACTCTGGAAGAATTTCAGTTTCCATTTTTTCAATTCACATTGCCTAATTATCTTTAATAGATAAAGAATTAAAGCATGTTATCACTTTTTGGGGCACTATGCGTGTGTCTATACAATTTACAAACACTAATATTTTTATTTCCGTGTATAATGTACAAAGAAGTATGTGATCGCAAGAAAATTGGGTATCCAGATTTTGACTACCTCTAAATATACTTTTAAGAGTTTTTGAGAGACATCTCATTATATGCATGTATGTATGTTCCTATAAATTCATGTATAAACATTATGACTGACAGCTTCATCATTTTGATCAGTGTTTCCCTGGCATCTGTACGTATGTATGCAACTCGCATATCTCAAAAACTATGAGCCGTACAATGTTGAAATTTTCTATTTAGGATTGTAACATCTACATCCATACATTTTGCTGTATGGACAGAAATTCCTTAAAGTGTAATTTAGAGATATTAAGTTATTTCAAATGAATCATAAGTGATATATGTTGTTAAGGATTACAAAATGAATCTTGCCATCAAAAATGGTACCTTTATCATTTACAATTCTACTGCAGCACTCAAAAAAATTCCAACACATTACAGTCAATGGCAATTTTAGCGACATTCATCCATTTTAAGCAGAATAACATCTTACCATATGGTTAGATAATGGTCCGGTGACGATCAGCCACCTCCCTCAAAAACTGCATCAGTCTCCAAACTTGGCAACTTTTGGTGTATATATGTATATATTTCATTCGCATATCTCAAAAACTATTAGTCGTAGATTGCTGAGATTTTATATACAAGATTGTTGTAACATCTTGTTGTACACCTAGATTTTTGATTCCAATCTTTTGGAGAGTTTGCAGGACAACCCAAAAGAATTTTGGTACTTGCATGTTATCCAAGCGGTCTGCTAAGACGAGCGATTTTTCGCTTAGATAAATGCAGGTTGCTTGAAATCATGATGGTTCTGAATACAACTGGCAGCAGTTTGCCAGCACATTTTCAAAAAAAAAAAATAATTTGGCGGGAATGTCTACCGGGATAATATGCAGCTACCAGAATTCCAATACATTAATGTCTGGAGTCAGTTATTGTTTAGTCCATGCACAAAATCTCACTATTTGCCATCCACCTTGTCAAGTTTTGCCGAAATATTGCCAATTTAACGCCAAAAATAATTACGCATTTTGCATGACTAAAACCACCATTTTAACCATAGAATGTTAAAATTTTGTATTTAGAACTATTGTAACATGTAACTGTGCTTTTGAGTGCTGTCGACTGAGTAATTTATTTACAGGGTCACCCAAAAGATTTAAAATACATTAAGGGTGTATAGATATGTTCGTTTCATTAAAAATCTGTGATGAATAACTATTTCAGCTGTGACTGAAATCTCGCTAACTATCTCAAGCTTGTTGGCTTTTGTCAAAATATTGCCCAATTAAGTAAAACAAATCTTTAAAATTGAACTCAGCTTGGCGGTAAACTTTAGAATTGCAGTATTTTGTCTCTTTCAAATGAAATATGTTTAGATGAAGTGCACTGAAAATATTTCTGATTTAATAGAGGTACAAGGAAGTCATGTGGTGTCCGTATCAGATTTATTAGTTGAAGGATGTGGAAAAAAAAAAAAAAAGCAATCATAATAAAAGGAGTTATATATAAATTTTTGCAATTACTTTCTTCCATAATGATTGTATGCAAGAGAATTTTTTTTCAACACTATCATAAATTACAATGTTACTTGAAAATATGTATTCACATAATTTATACAGTAACCAGACTATGTGCAAGCAAGTGATAGATAGAAAAAAATTTGAGATGCCAGTCAGACGATTTAAATTACTTAAGTTATTTACAAAAAAAGTTTCATGTTTGACGATATTTCGCTGCATAAAATGATTTTGGTTCTTGAATGTAAACAGCAGATAAAAACAGTATTCTTCAAGAAAAATTTGTACTTGCGTATTATCCCGGCAGTCAAGCAAGACGAGTGATTTTTCGCCAAGTTAAATGCTGAATGCATGAAATTATTAATGGTTTAGATACGATTAATAGTATAGTTTGCCAGCACATTTGATGAAAAAATAGTTTATTGGAAATGACCAACGGGATAATATGCAAGTACCGAAAAATCTAAGAATCTTCAGAATAATTTCTAATCCTAATATTAGTTACACGCAGAACAGAGTGGAAATAGATTTAGGTGAAAGAATAAGGATTTATTTTAACGAAGTACAGTGTAACCATTTAATCATCTGTCCATGGACACAAGAAGAGTAGAACCTTGATTTCATGAAGTCGAAGAAACAGCAGAAAAAATCAAGACAGCAAGGTGAAATAAAAGAGGAAGTTCCACTGCATACCTAATTTAGAATACCGCAAAAGAATAAAAAGGCTGGTAGCCAAGTTTAGTGATTATAAACGAGTAGATTCTAGAGGTTTTTTTTTTTTTTTTAGGGTAAGCAACAATAAGTAATTGTACATAAACACATCATATGGCAGTTTCAACATAAGAAACTACCTGTTTTATTTTTTAATAAACCAACCACTGGTACAATACTAGTTCTATAAACAATGTATAAATTGATTTTTAATCAAAATATGTTTTAAAAAAAATAATTAACAAACCAATTCTTTAATATTTTTTATTCATTTATTCTAATAAATTTTATATGCCCATTTAACAACAGAAACCACACCAGAAAGTGTTATCCATAGAAAGCATGCACTAAAATTCATGTCAATCTAAGGATAAACCTATCTAGTCAAAGCATCAAACTATAATGAAAAAAAATATCACAATCCTAAACTAGAAAGAATATCTAATTTTGCAATGAGAGTTTAATTGTTTGCGTACAGCTTTAAAAATTTTACGACAATTCTAAATAAATAATGTACATTCTTTCATGCACACTGAAAAAAATATTTACAATAAAATGGGGAGGGTGAATTTTTTTGGGGGAGGCGAGGGATAAAGATACATGTTAAATTGCATGGATTGCTATCTGAACTCCAACGCCTGTTGCTTGCTACAGTTTGTTTACATACTTCACAGAGGGGAGGGTTCGCAATCCGAAAACCCAGTGAACCTCGTCAGATTACACGTAGTTTTTACGGATTACCGAGATCAAGACCTCCTATATACTAAACAGACCTGTTCATCCTAGCCAACTCTAATTGAGAAAATGTCCGCGCACTAAACTGGATTACGCAGCTTAACGCCACCAGATGGCAGTACAAACTCATGCACTTTTTTTGCAAATACATAGCATGCAAATTCAATTGATCTATCTTGTATTTTACGCAGCTTTTGCTTTTAAAATTTACTTTCATAAAGTAAAACAGGCCTTTTTTCCGTTTGAGTAATATCGGTTTGTCTTTAAAAAATCATTGAGAGAAAATTACTAGCTTAAATAAGAAAAAAATAAATGCATTTTTAAGCATTGTCATTCGGAAGAATTATCGGCACGATGACAGAGCATTCTAACAAATTTAAATTTACGATAGAGGGCAAAAGCTCTTTTTATTCAGTAATAGAGTAATCGATAAAAGTCTATTTAAGAAAAAATATAAATTTAATTTATTCATTATATTAAATGTTCATCGTTAACGTTGTTTGTTTAAAATTCGTTCAAAATAGGTTGATCATGACTCAATATGTTGTTTTATTTAAAATATGAATTAAAAAAATTTCTTTAACATGGTTCTTGTTCTAAAAAAACAAGAGTACTGCATAAGCATGTTTAAAATATATTCTTTAATAATTTATAAGACTTTAGTTGAATTCAATACGATTTTTCCCCCACAAGAGGAGTGATATTTAACATGGGAGAAAGAGATATATAGTATTTTTCATGTATAAAAAATAATTTTCAGTGTAAATTTTTCCAAAGCCATACCCAGAAAAAATTTCGGTGTGTGTGTGAGGGGGGGGGCTGAAAATTTCGGGGCCGGGGTTCCAAAAGGTGAAAAAGGCTAAATTTTTCACAATAATTCTTCATTATTATTGTTTGTTAACAAAATTTTAAATTTCGGGGAGGGGGGGACCAGGGGGTGTGGTCCCCCCCCTGGGTACGGCTTTGGAATTTTTCAGAAGTGTGAAAAAAATGTCTTTTTGATGAATGCTTTTCATAACAAAATTGTGGCAGTTAAATATACTTAAAAGCAGGGTTTTACTTATTGAAAATCATTTGATTTTTTTTATAATTCTATTTTTCATCAGCATTGTGTTTTTAAATTTTTGCAATGTACATGGGGCAGTCTGTTATCAGAAATAACTTCTTAACTATATAGTATATTCTACTCACCGATTAACAAAAATTAAATATCTATGTTTTAACCTAGACATTCTATTATTTTGTAATTGGATAGTGCAAACTAAATAAGAGGTAAATTTAAAGAACAAATCAAATGTTTATTTAATACAAACCATTTATTTAATAAAGCCACAGTCCATACAATATACAATATTTTTAAGCAAATGAATTATCAATTTAATTGTTTCAATGAAAACATTATTTTCGGTGGTTTGTCAACTCCCAATTTCTTGTGAAAGCTAGAATGAACAATATCAAAAGAAAAAAAAATTGTTTTTCTGTTCCAGCAGATAAAGCCACAGCTCTGTTGTTATTTGGTACATAAACTGAATTTCACTCTTCATAAAGACTCCTTGAACAATTTGGGTCTTCATCAAAAGGAGAAGGAGCTTCTAAATATGAACACTCATTCACTCAGTTGTTCAGCCTAGTCATTCATATCAGCTCTACATTGTAACATCAAGTAAAAGCAATAAGAAATTAACAGCTATATGCAATGGCTATGGGTCCCCCAGCGTATTCTGGTGATATATTATCTCCCAGATAATGCTGTATTAACTGCTCAAAAGGCAGGGGTTTCATCGGAGCCATCCGACTCATTGTAGCCCACTTTATGCATGTCATGTCAAAATTTGTAGCAAAAGGAGTGCTTAAAATAATAAAAAAAAATTTGTAAAAATACACCATAAAGTTTAATTCAACGCCCATATAGTTGTTTCGAGTAAAAACTTTTTTACCCTTCATGTTATTTATGTAAGGGAAAAGTACTGAATAGAGGCCATCCAAAAATGCCATACTTAGGAAGGAAGGGGGTGATAACAAAAAATGTAACATAACACATTTTGGTTAAAACAAAAACATTTCAAATCAGCAGTGTGTGTTTGTGCAATATAGTGTATACCTGTGACAGGGGAAGGAGGTCAAAAACATTGAAAAAAACTGTGACTTACTTAGGGACAATCCCATATCAGTATTATCAAACATTTATAACATGAATTTCTTTACATATTTTCAAGTAAAACGTAGTAAATTTAGAGCTAGTAGAAGTAATCTGCCATTGTGTTCTGCTTATTTTAATTCTATTTTTATAATCCCTACGATCGTGTAGAATTTGCATATATTATGCATAAATATACCGTGAATGAATGACTAGTTTATATTTCTAATTATCTGTGTACATACTACGTAACTCACACGTGCACAACACGAAAGTTAATTGCATACTGGTGGTTAATCTGAAAAAACAGTTACATAAAACCGAATTTTTATACATAGAGAGTTGACAGAGCATTACTGTTGACAATAACGATTTACAAATCAAACCGTAATCATGCGATCAAAGTGCAAAAATTAAATACTTACCTTCTCGAGAAATGGTCTTGATCCATTTTTCTCTTATAACTATATATCGCTGGGAAACTCATGGAACGAAACTTTTACGCCATCTGATCTTTTACGTCTGCTATCTGACTCATACGCGCTAGATACCCAGAAAAGTCCTCCCCCAAGGCATTTGACCCCCCCTTGTGTTTGTCCTTTCTTTGACGTGGATTTATAAGCGGTTCCTCGTGAACAAGCACACAAATCCGAATACATGTTCCAACAACAACAACATCTGACTTGCAAAAGGGAACACAACAATAGGACATCTTTGAAAAAAAAAATAATAATCCTGAAAATTAAAGCTAATTAATTCTACCACACTGAAAGTCTTACACGTGAAGAATTGAATGTTTACCAGTTTACCCCTATATTTGTATTAGCTACTAGCGCCCTCTATGGGTGGTTTTATTTTTCCAAGCGGACAAGCCTTTGCTCGGCGTGAACAGGTCTGTTTCAGTATATAGGAGGTCTTGACCGAGATTGCTAAATAATACGTTTAGGTAAAGAAATAGCATGCGCAGAACGATGCGCAAGGCTGTCACTCAGCTGACGTCACAGATACGTCACGTCGAAATGCTCTATGGCGAAGCATGCTTACTGATTTCAGCAAGAGGGAAACGCCGGTTTCGGAACCGGACAGAGAGGACCGACTTCGGAACCGAATGACCGAAAGGAATGGATCCGGACAGAAATGACTGATTTCGGAACCAGATGAACGAAAGGACCGGGTCCGGAACCAAATGACTGATTTCGGAGCCAGATGAACGAAACGAACGGATCCGGATCCAAATGACCGAAAGGAGCGGATCCGGACCGGGTCCATTTTTTGAGATGGATCCGCTCCGGACCCGTTCCACAGTCGGATCCGTTTCTCCGGACCCGTTCCGCTCGGAACGACACACCACTAGTGTGTAGCGTATACAGGTAGCTCCTAAGTTTATTAAATTTTGAGTTAAATGAAGAAAACCGCTTCCTTCAACAATGTCGAATGGTCTTAGATCTTCTGTGCAAAGTTTAACACAACTATCTAAGATTTTTCTTTTTTCATCAGCCGAAATTTGTTTTAAGGATGAGTGGAAATAGTTTTCTAAGGATTTTGATGAACATGATGGAGCACAAGTTTTGGCATGTCGAGAAAGTCTACTAGAGCCCAGGGAACTTTTGTACTTTAAAATAGATTTGCAATGATTGCACTGAACATACCCCAGTTTCGTATTTGATTAGGAGTCAAATATCTCCAAAAAGTGTTTCCCCACTTCCGATTTTCCAACATCATTCTTCTTGCACTTATAATCACCAGAATTGATCTTATTAATTATAGTTCTCGAATCAATATCCATTTTTGAACACGCTGAAGAAAATATGCTCAACCTTTACTGCCTCTTCTAGCTTACTGAATATCAAAAGAATTAACTTTCTAATGCGTACATATGAGTAGTTTTGTTTCTTCATTTTATAATCAACTTGGGGTGAATTATCGGCGCCAGTGATGTTATGAATGAAATGCAGTCAAAACATTCGTCATTTCTTCCTTGTTTCCCCAGAGATGGAAGTGATACACATTCGGTAATTTAAACAGATGTCTGATCTCATGACTAACTATGCAATATAAGACGCCGTTCTGAAATACCCAAAGAGCGCACCTTCTAGGCGCCCGTGCCGCTATTTTTTTTTACAAGTACGTTTATTTTTCCCATGAATCACTTTTTAAAATCTGTTTCAAGGAGTATGTTCAATAAATGAAAAATTTTTCGGGAGCCCGAGCCCGAACGCAATCGTGAATTACAGAGCCCGAGCCCGGTTCGGGCTCGGGTTGAGCCCGTCTCATCTCTAGTACACACAGGAAACCGGTTATCGTACATTCGGTTATTGAGAGATTCCCAATGGCTCGTTTGGTTCTTGGCTCCTCAAACCGGGGCCTAAATTGGAAACCCACCGCTTGATATTTACAAACGCAACCTGTCTGTTTACATTAGGGAGTGTCTACGCTTCCGGCTTATGGACGGATGCGGAGACCGTTCGTCTCTGCGTCCGTCCTACAAACGCATGCGCAGTCATTTTCCACTGTCCCCTGATTAAAGGGGGAAAGCAGTTTTGGTCGCCAACCAGGAGTTTACGGAGTTCATCGCCAACGTGCCAATAATGGCCCACAGGGTTGCAAATAAAATAAGGCTTCCCGCGTTTTCATTTTAACGGTCGTTTGGTCGATTACGTGGTGTAAGCTGTAGTCCGATGGATATATTAAAAAAAAAAAATATGCTTGATAGAAGGAGGTAAATATTGCTTTTTTTAAAAAGAAATATAGTTCTCAGATTATTAAGCAATATGTTGTTTGTGTGCATTTTTCTGCGTTCAATTTTCCTTGAATATGTATCTCTATTGTGTAATCAATTTCTGAATGTGATTTACTGGCCGTAAACTTGTTTATTGCATTGCAACCTGATTTTCTCTTTGTTATTATTTTATTTTTAAACGTAAAATTGATTAAAAATGTAAAGATGTGTTAATATTTTCGTGAAATTTGATATTTGTATAATTCACATAGGGACAGCTACAAAAGATATGCTCACATTTCCTACTCAAAATGAAGCTTAATAATAATACTGGTACATTCAAAAGACGAACTATAAATTTATATTTAATATGTGTAAAAGTCGATTAACATTTTCATTTAGCGATTGGAATTTATTGTAATTGGATCATCAATTTAAACAATATCTGTATATTCTCTTTCATTTGTTGTATAATTTGTTGCATTAATTAAATTGTTTATTCTTTATCATTTAGAAGTATGATTCTAATCAATGATTTTTTTCACTAATCTTTTAAGATTTTTGTTGTATGCATGAGTATTTTTTCCTAATCATGTAGCAATTAATATTGTTGGAAATAGTTTGCATTTACACACAGTAAATTGCTGTTAAAATCTAATTAAAATCTTTCAAAATAGATAATTTAATTCTGTGATTTTTTCTTGCCTTCTCCCTTCCCTTCTGAAAAAATAAGAAAATGGGTTTGATGTAATTTTGAATTTTTCTGTAAGTAGCTTATTTGATTAATTCCTTTTATTTGTTACATACTAAAGATGAACAATTTTTCATAGAGATTTTAAATTGCTTTCAAAAGATTTACATACCTAAAAAAGCAAATTCGCCAAAAAAAAACCCAAGTCAGTCGAACTTGCTCCCCCTCCTCTCAGATCAAACTTTATTATAGACAGCCAGTTTCTTTGACTCACAAAACATACTTTTTTAATAGATATTACATCTTACCTGTTTCTAGTCTTCTGAATTATTTGAATATGAAATATAAATCTATATATAGTACAAAAATTACAAGCCCAATCATGTTTTTGCTTAATATACCTTGTGGTCTAAAATTTTTCAGTTATCATTTATTCATTGTATTATTTGTTTCCTTAAGGTTGTGAATTCATACATTTATTGCTTTTGGAAAGTAAAGTTTCGCCACGCAACATGTAGCTGAAAGAAAAGCCAGCTGGACTGTGTTCGGAGTCTGGATGATTTTCCTTTCCTGTCTCTGAATGCGGTCTTGCTAGCACATAAAAAGATGAAGGAAGGAAGATATTTAAACCTGGAAAATAGAATGCTGACAACATCATTGTTTTGCAATGAGATTCCTGATACGGCATCTGCTTCAGAAGTAGGTCTTTAAAAAGTAAACTTTATGCTACTAAATCTATATTGTTACATTGACCTTCATGTTTCTCAGCTTATGAAACACATTTACTTATTTATTACAAAAATACTTTTATCATCCAAATTTCATCTGTTATTTTTTTTTCTGAAATAAGCTGTTCATTAAAAAAAAAAAAAAAAATCCTATTTTGGAATGGATATTAACAAAGTACTAAATAGATATGTAAAATGAATAATTGAATTAGTTTTGTAAATAATTAATCCTTTGAGCATTTTGAAAAAGGGAAAAATATGGTTGCGTATGAAAGAAGGAGGTTGTTAAGTGGCTAAACCCACCGAACCCAAGAATAACCTGTTTCTTCACATCATTGGAAAGATACAACAGTAAAGTATCATAAGCTGTGTTGTATTTAGACCATGGCTAGTGGGGCGTAAATAACTGTCCGTGACGTGACCAAAAATACCATGTAAGTATTGTCTAACATCCTTATCATGCATTCAGCAGTGTTTTTTAGCATGCTTCTAAATATTTTGTTTCTCAGGGAAACAACCAGCTGATTCAGCAATGACAAAATCAATTTCTGTGTAAACAAAGTAATCACAACTTAAGAGATGATTCTTGTATAGGAGGAGCAATATAAGGGATTGTTGTAAGATTCTAATAGGTGCATATTGGTCATTCAGAGATTGCAAATAATATGATCCCTAAACACAAATTTAAAAAATAATAATAATAACAATAAAATGTCAGAATTTCTAGACGATCAATTTATCACTTAATCAAAGTAATGAAGGCAAGTAGAATTTTCTTTAGTAAGAGGTCCACCGCATTTAAGCTATAATACCAGCAACCTTTAAAAAGAGCCTTAGACTATATTTTACAAAAAACCTTTATTACTTATCAATAAAGTGTTCACGATTTTTTCTATATTTGTCCATCATGCTGTATTTGTTATAAAAATGCATCAACTGCTACAAAATTTTTCATGTAATTCATTAATATGAACTCTAAAAATGATCTGCTTGACATTAATAGTTTTTTTACACATCTGCTAATTCCACTTTAAACTATTAGCAGTCATTGCTTAAAATGCCTTATAATGATACTCATCTATTTAAAAAAAAATGGGGGAATTCATAAAAGAATGCTTTAAAAAAAAAAAAAAAAAGTGTCTGTAGCATTTATATAGCTCTTTTGGCCAAAATAATATGCATATACTTTAATATCTTATTTGCTTAAACCTGTTTACCTTCTTTCAGTTCTTATGAATCTTCTTTTATCAGGAAGAAACAATGAACATAGAAAAGGAATCAAGTGCAAAATAAAAATTTGTCATGGATAACTGTACCTATACTTGGTTATATGTATGATGGATGAATACACAGTTTTGTCTACTGAAAGTTCTACTTCACAGATATGCCTCTACTAAAAAGACACAACCTTGCAAAAGCACAATGCTAAGCTCTTGAAAAGCATTCAGAGACCCTCTTGAGACTGCAGTTTGGCAATCTCATGTCTGTGTCACCACTCCATTCCTAGAAAGTCATCCAGAAGTTGATGTCTGATGAGTGTCATTGAAGGATCACCGTGTGTGATGGACAGTGTTTTTCTCATTCTTTATAAGTGCTACGTATTATAAATTTTATGTGCCACATGCCATAGTCATAGATTTTGACTTGGTCTTGAGAGAATCAAACTGGGCACCACAAATAGTTGCTGCTGTGAGCTGAAAGATATGGGTTCAATTTTTATAGATCATCAATAAAATTAGTGAGTGGTGGGAGTTGGAATCAAACCTGAGCTATAAAAAGTAGTGTAAGGCATTAAACCAGTAGTACCAGTTCTCTAGCCTTCAAATGCCGATATTCAGTTTTGTCAAGATGGTGATTAGCATGTCTGCCCCAACCTTAACCTTTTAGTACACAGTTTAATATGCAAAGCTGCATATCCATACACCCTTTCAAAAAATATGCGATTGCAAGTCAATTTTATTATAAAGGGTTGTTCTTTATAAAATGTGGATTATGTAGTATATAATAATTTCTAACATTTATTATCAGCATGCTTTTTTTTCAAAAAATCAATCAGTTGCTCATAAAATTAACATAGGAAATTTCTCTCACAATCAAATACCTTTTGGGGTGCATGAACTATAAATATTGATCTTTCTAGAAAAATATGTGTAGTAAAGAGTTAAAGATTACAAGTTCTGAAGTTTCATACTTCAGTTCACCCAAATCAAAGGACCTGTGTTCGAATTCATACTTTATTAAAGAACACCTCTTACATGAAACAAATATGAGCATTAATTCTCTAGTATATATCTTGAGAACATGTGATCACAAACTCAAGAAAATGGGATGTGTACTTTTTATCCATTTGGATAAAGCCTGTAGTCACAACTCTTGAGTTCTTGGTTTGATACCAACTTCCTCCATGTGCTCCCTAGTTATTGATAACCTGAATAAACTCGTATCTTTCATTTCTCTATAAAGAAGTCTAATGGCAAAAACAGCACAATTCTGTTCTTAGACACTAGTGATCCTGTGACAGGTGGCACATAAAGTCTGCAATAAAAGGTCTGGGTCCATAACCTATGATAGCCGGTCCACTCTACTTGTGGTATATGCAACCTTAATGGGCCAGCGTTATGTTAATGACATTCTTGGACCCCACGTGGGACCTATCCTAAATAGTCTCCCAGGGGCAATTTTCCAGCAACATAAAGCTTATCCTCATACAGCTAGAGCTGCTCAAGACTTACTATGCCATGTTCAGACTCTTCCATGGCCGGCCCGCTCCCCCTGACTTGTCCCCTGTACAGCACACATGTGATCAGCTGAAACGCCAAATGATACACTGTCACTCGGTATATTATTTGAAGGTGGCTGCTCAAGATTTGTGGGCCCATCTGCCTCAGCACAATATCAGATGTCTAATCAACTCAATGCCAGACCGTGTTATGGCATATATTGCAGCAAGAAGCGGTCCAACGCACTATTGAAATTGCCCTGTATTTGTGTAATTGCACACTCTGTATTTGTTTAATTGTCTTGATTTTGGGATCAAGTGAATCTCTCATCTATATGTCTATTAAATTAATTTCTTTCCATCTGATGCTTTCTTCTCGGGGAACTATTTCAATATTACTGTGCTTTAATTGTGTGGAGCAATGAACGGTGGACTTATGAGGCTGAGCAACACAGTATTTTGTCGATTCTAGCAATGAGGCTAAAGGACCATGCCTAATATTCAAAATGTATTTATCTGACAGAAATGTCATCATGTACTGATAGTGAAGTCCACGCGTTGTATGTGGACTTTGAAAAAGCGAGAGATGAATGGGATTGGGGCTGGAGCCATCTGTCATTGAAGGCAAGAAAGAGAAATGCGTGTTCAGTTGTCTGGGTCATCAATGAAGGGAAGCGCGTGGCGTGGACTGATTTTGATGGCAGCCATTCTGACATCTGCATAAAATAATACACAATCATCTGTCCTTTAAGTGACATCACATTGTTGCAAAATACTTATCTGTCTGATTCATAAATTTGAAAGTCTATTGTGTAAGGAATGTTCCAGTAATCAGTCTAGTTAACAGGACAAAACACGAACTTTATTGGTTGTAGAAATTTGATAAAAAATATCTATTGCCAATTCACGGAAATTATCAAACAATAACATGATTTTAAACAATCAGCTAATCTTCAGAGCATAAATTACAGAAATACAATGGGCTTTCCTGATTTTTCTGAATGGGGTTTTCTCCCCTTTCTTTTAATGATTTTATGATGACTGTCTCCTCTATCTTGTATATTTCATCGTGATGGGGCTTTCAAGATTAAGTTTGAAAGGAAGCTTGTGACGAGGACTGGTTTTTATCCCGCGAATTCCACGTGGTAAGGCGTTATCCGACCGGACAAACGGAATTCATTTTTCCGGCCAAGATGTAGCGCGTGCGTTTGCTATCTCGTGTCGTCGCACTACTCCGCCCCGCGAGAGTCAGTCAGAGGTTAATGAACGATGTTCCTAGCGTTATAGACATAGCCACGCGTTGTATGTGGACTTTGAAAAAGCGAGAGATGAATGGGATTGGTGCTGGAACCATCTGTCATTGAAGGCAAGAAAGAGAAATGCGTGTTCAGTTGTCTGGGTCATCAATGAAGGGAAGTGCGTGGCGTGGACTGATTTTGATCCCGCGAGATAGATTAAGGCGTTGTCCGACCGGGCAAAGGTAAAAAATTGCCGAGATGTAGCGTGCGCGTATGCGATCTCGTGCCGCCTCAAATTTATTCTGAATTTGTAATTTTTCAGTTTTTTTTTTTCGCAAACATAACCTAAACAGCAGTGCCGTGCGAAAAAAGGCCCTATAACTGCCTTTATAAGATTATTGTTTTTCCCTTTAACAATCATTCGAGTGTAGTAAATGATGGAATATTTCAAGTAAAATAGAATATAAGGAAGACGCCCAGGCAGGCCCTGATAATAGCACGAGCACTTGTGGGTCCGTGCCCTAGAAACACAAGCAGAAATAGGAACCTAAGTTAAGACCTATATATAAAGCCACAAAATTTTAAAAATGCCTGTCCACAAAATTGTTACAGTCATGCCCTGGCGACGCCACGAGCAGTTTTCGCCATATAAAACAATGAAGCCGGAGGCAGGAATTGAACTTCTACCAACATATCCTATTTGCAGGAACAACTGTCTTCCAACAAGGCGTGGCTTTACCCAACGATATCAATTTCTAACAAAAGCGTTGCACACTAGATGACTTCAAAACCTCTCGCTCGTGGCGTCCCAATAAGGCCGTTTCTACCTTTGGAATACTGATGTGTTATCTTCCAAGTAAAGTTTCAGTTTAAACCGAGATATTTGATTTCCCTCTCTCACAGATTCTGAGCTATGACGACTTTAGCTTATTATAGTCAGGTATGCTGCTACAGAGCAAACAGCAGGATTGAGCAGATCCCGAAAATTTTCGATTGGATTAAAGAACAATTTGCATTGAAGGGTGGACATGGTCCAACAGGATAGTTATATATCTATCTTCATGCCTAGTCCCATCCACAACGATGAGTAGTAGTTCATCTGTCCAGTTGGGTAACAGCTGCAACTGATGTCCTTCTTTTGGTACCATCTCCTTCCATACTTTTCTTTTAGTTCTGCATCTGGTGTTGTCATATATTTGCCACAAATCATATATCTTTTTTATGATATGAAGATGTTCTAAATTGTGCGAAACAGGGAATCATCGCACTCTGGAGTACCACTGAAGCAGAAGTTAACAGCTCAATTAGGGGCAACCGTCCATGCAACGAGACTGGAGAACGACGCTAACATTTCATAATGTATCAGCTCTAGAGATCAACTGGTTCAAGTAATAAAGGGAAAAAATCTACGAGAGCCTTTTAAATTTGTTCATTTACATGATTTTTAGTTATAGGAATCACTGTTGAGCATAACAAGAGAAAACTTGATGTCTCCAGAAGGTAGACATAGTAGTGACAAGCGCATATGTAGAATGATAGATACTAAAATGATATTTTTTTCCATTTGTTTTAGAAAAAATCTATTTTTAAAAATATACTAGTATCTACACAGTCCAGTCACATTAAAGTGACCACTTTATCAAAAGCCGGAATATCCCGATTACTCAGAGCGGATCGCTGAGAGACGCGCAGGGAGAGAGTCACTTAGTTATTGAAGGTGTTCACTGGAATATTCTAGGGTCCATGAGGACTCCAGTGCAGTGACCTGACCATCTGCGATAGGTTACGCGATTGGAGGTCCATGGCACGAACTAACCCGATCGAGGGATCCTACAGTTTATCGATTTTATTTAAATCCGGAGAGTTGCCTTCTACAATGATGAGTGCGCCCAGAGAATGCGATGAAAACATTCCCCAGACCATAATCAGGGTGTCTACCATATAAAGTAAGCTTGATTTCTTGACTTTTTCGTGACCTTTTCTTGAAGATAACAAATACGAAACACTAATATCAAAAATACATTCGTGGCAGGGATGCAGAATATGTACGATCCGGCAATATAGGATAGGGGGAAATTTTGCAGACAATATACAACTGATTTCGATTTTAACAATGAATTACAAAATTCTTCGAGTTATTCTTTCCCATTTTTAAAGCGATTTTTTTTTCAACTTTTTCACCGATCAGCAGTTTGCTTTCTCTTAACTTGGACCAATTGCTATTTAGTAAACATGTATGTAGCTTGTACATTGCAAATATTTTTACACTTATGGTAATACAGACAGAGGCGTAGCTAGGGTTACTAGCGCCCGGGGACAACTGAAGATTTTGCGCCCCCCCCACACCTCCCCCCAAAAAGGGGAAAGGGGCAAACCCATTAATGTGCTACAAAAATCTGTAATATCATAAAATTATTTAAAATACCTTAAAATCCCCCCTTCCTTTCTTGATTTCATTTTGGCTTGTTTGCTGATTATAGCTACTTTCTTTTAACGTCAAAACCTTCTGTACCATATGTCCATAGAATGCCATACCATTTACCCATAGAAGTCCATTATCGACGTAATTCGTTATGTAGATTTATTAATAATGATCTGGTCTTTTCATCTACTTTGTAATCGAGTTCAACTGCACTTCATATAACTTGCTATACTAAATGCAAGCACTTATTTAAAAGCATTTTTTTGGGGGGGGGTAAAAATATGATAGAAATAATCTGAGGACAAATTTTAAGAATAAAATATTTTAATGCATTAACTGATAATTTTCTATTTAAAAAAAAAAAAATCCCTTTTAACTCTCCACCTTCAAGGGGGGCTTTAGTTCCCTCTATTGGGGGTTGGGCATACGTCAGTGATACAAGAATGTTTTATTCTTCTTCAGCAGTCGAATGAACTGTATTTAATATTTATGTCAGGTCAACACTAATTTATACTTGCTTTATTTACCATGTATCTCGTCTAGCGATTTGCAGTTCGATGGATTACACACCAGCTAATAATGAATGTACGTATGATGGCATTCATTTTCTACAATTCGAATATTTTACTGACCCGTCCCGATTATCAAACGGATCAAAATGAATTTTTTTCGGGCATTTAAAAAAAATTGCTGGCATTTGAAATACAAGACATTTTGAATTCTTTTCCAGTTTCTGATATAAACGGATTTTTTTTTTTTTTTTTTTTTTTTTAAGAAGATGCTGAAAACTTGTATTATTACTTAACGTATTAAAAGAACAACCTTAAGCACTGTAAAATTTTAAACATGAATTTTTATTTCAAAATTCATAATTAGCATTCAGCACTATAGAAAATTGCAAAAGTAGTACAATATTTCTAACCTTAACTTGAAGGTTCTCTTGCCGAGGAGAACCAGAAAAGCAGACTTTAAAGCAGTTTTTACAGTACAAATATGCAACTTTTTAAAAAGACAAGTACAGCAGAGTATTACTATATAAGGAATGAAAGCCAATCTTAAAGACCAAGTAGAAGCATATGAGAAAAAAAAAATCTCACGTGTACATTCAGTTCTCCTCAAATGCCCTCGAATTACGAGGGAGCATCCAGACAGTGGCGGCTAGTGGTTATTTAAATGGAGATTCACAAAAAAAAAAAAAAAAAAAAAAAAAAAAAAAAAAAAAAGTCGAAAATTAAATATACAGATATGACGCACCTTACAAATTAAAATAGATTTTCGTTTCCAGCAGTTAAAGGAAAACAATGCACGCAACTGAAAGAAAACAAGTAATATTTTGTCTTACATTTCATCACCAAGATAAGTGTTAGCAAAGGTGCAGTCTTGATTCATTTTATTTCAATTTTTTGTCAAAGGATGGTATTGAAAATTGTCCTTGCTTTAGCTCCGAAATACGTCTTTTGCTCCCATCTTAATTAGTTACACTAGTTTGTAAAAAAAAAAATATTCTAGTGAAAAAGGATAGAAATGAAGAAAATAATAAGAAAATGAAATTAAAATGGATTAACTAACCGAACGTAACAAACCAAGGGAAAATCCGGAAGAGAAATCCGCAAAAAAGGTACCTTGTGCACACCGAAAATGTGCGAACGAATGATATCAGTAGAGCCCTACTTCTTCTCAATTCGCTCCGCTTCTGTTCTCAGAAAGCGGATCAGAAGGGAATTTTTCCGTTCGCACAAGCGATCGATAAAAGGCTGCGCTGTAGTAACCTACACACAGTGCGTTAGCTATTATAAGCGTATTTTAATAATAGTGGAGGGAAGGGGGAGAGAGTAAAACCCCCGTTTTAAATACACAAAAAATCTAGAAGTGTACTTAATATTAAAAAAATATAATTTTTCAATGTGTTTATTTTATATATTTTACCTTGGGAGTTCGCGTGCTCACTCGGAGAAGAAAGGCCGATGATCTTAAGATGATGAAATGAGAAGATGCCGATAATCTTAAGAGAAGAGAAGAGAAGAGAAGAGAAGAGGAGAGGAGAGGAGAGGAGAGGCCGATGATCTTAAGATGATGAAATGAGAAGATGCCGATAATCTTGAGAGAAGAGAAGAGAAGAGAAGAAAAGAGAAGAGAAGAGGAGAGAAGAGAAGAGGAGATGCCGATGAGAGAAGAGGAGAAAAGAGAAGAGAAGAGGAGAGGAGAGGAGATGACGATGATCTTAAGATGATGAAATGAGAAGATGCCGATAATCTTGAGGAGAGGAGAGGAGATGCCGATGATCTTAAGATGATGAAATGAGAAGATGCCGATAATCTTAAGAGAAGAGAGGAGAAGAGGAGAGAAGAGGAGAGGAGAGGAGAGGAGAGGAGATTCTGATGAGAGAAGAGGAGAGAAGAGAAGAGAAGAGAAGAGAAGAGGAGAGGAGAGGAGAGGAGAGGAGATGCCGATGATCTTAAGATGATGAAATGAGAAGATGCCGATAATCTTAAGAGAAGAGAAGAGAAGGGAAGAGAAGAGAAGAGAAGAGAAGAGGAGAGAAGAGAAGAGAGGAGAGGAGATGCCGATGATCTTAAGATGATGAAATGAGAAGATGCCGATAATCTTAAGAGAAGAGAAGAGAAGAGAAGAAAAGAGAAGAGGAGAGGAGAGAAGAGAAGAGGAGATGCCGATGATCTTAAAATGATGAAATGAGAAGATGCCGATAATCTTAAGTGAAGAGAAGAGGAGAGAAGAGGAGAGGAGGAGAGAAGAGGAGAAAAGAGGAGAGGAGAGGAGATGCCGATGAGAGAAGAGGAGAGGAGAGGAGAGGAGACGAGATGCCGATGAGAGAAGAGGAGCGAAGATGCCGATGATCTTAAGATGATGAAATGAGAAGATGCCGATAATCTTAAGAGAAGAGAAGAGGAGAGCAGAGGAGGAGAAAAGAGGAGAGAAGAGGAGAGAAGAAAAGAGGGGAGAAGAGGAAAGGAGAGGAGAGGAGAGGTGCTCTTGTGCTTAAATGGATGAGCCGCAACGCATCCAGAACGTCAATTTATCACCTAGTAGGCAGAGCCTTATTATCGCATGGGCAAATCGGGACTTTGCCCAGGGCCCCCAATATCAGATGTTGTTCTAAAATATTCTTTTTCATAATAACATTTCTATGAAAAATAAAACAAATTTCATAGATTGGGGGCCCCCAAATTCATCAATGCCCGGGACCCCTGTTGGTCATAATCAGGTTCTGCTAGTAGGTGTACGCGTAGGCATAACGACTACACAGAAGCCTCTGGTCGATAGTCTTCCGGCAACAAGGTAGATCAAGAGTCAAAAAATTTACGACTGATTTGTTGCACTTTCTAGATAGACACACACGGGATTTTGAAAAATATTTTGCCTCATGTTCAATTTGAAGACTGAATTGTAGGCAGCAGCTTTAATGATTCCAGCTTTTTTGATAATGATTGTATAAATAATAAATTTTTATTAATGAATGTTAAAATCAAGTTTAAATTTATCTAAAATACAAGATTGTTTAAATAATTTAAAAAGAATTAATTTACAAGTAAAATCACACAAGTAAAGTGATCGGCGGATTTTTTTATACGTTCTTATTAGAAATAATACTACATTTTATTGTACTAATAATAGCTACATTAAAAGTTGCGTTATTAATTCCCAAACGCGCGGATCGTACACTGGGGCTGCCCGACACTTTAAGCAAGATAAGCAAGGGGCGCCATCTTCGGAGGGATACCATTTTGAACTCAAAAGCTGAGAAAAACTTGATCTCAATTTAAGAGAGCTATTTTGGGTTTGAGAATGCGATTACCTATATTGCCGATAAATCAGACTGAGGCTTTTTTTTTTTTTTAACCATGGCTAATGCAGAAAAGTTTGATTTGTGACACCATAAATACCCAAAACTAAATTCTCCAAGACCATTCTAAAAGTCAACTGGGAAAACTTGAGTAATGTTTTGACCTTGATAAAATACTTTAAACAAGAATTCTGGAACATCTCAGGAATTTAGTCAGAGACAAAAATGGCCAAATATAAAAAAACGTAGTTACAAGACAAAAATTTTGAATCCCACAAACACACAGAAGCCCGCAAGAGGGAAGAAAAAAGAAATGGGGAAGATCAACTTGATTTCCAAAGAAAATCTTCTGAAATTATCTAGAAACATTTCCTGTACAAGTCATTGTGAAAAGTTTGATTACAACTTTGTTAAAAAATTCATTTGTGATTGTTCTGTTTTTTTTTTCTTTTTCTGTCAACAAATAAAAGTACGAATACAATTCATTTTTTTTTCTTCTAAAATTTCGGAACATCGATTTGGCGCCCCTTTGGTGCTGCGCCCGGGGACAGATGTCCCCCCTTGCCCTCCCCTAGCTACGCCACTGAATACAGAATTTATGCAAGTCTATAAACATATCATAAAATTTTGGGGAAATTTGCATATGGATTGAGGGAAATGTTGAGAGCGAAAACAGTTTCTGCACCCCTGCATCATACTGATAGAATGAAGAAAAATTATACTTTTAAATTTAACAGTATTAATATACAGGGTGATCCGCGAATAAGCCCCGATTTCAAAATTCATTTCAAAATTCCAATCTCTACAACAAAGATCGACAGAATTATGCGGTAAACTGTACGTTTATTAGCAAAACTGTAAAAATGGTGCACAAAAGTTTAGAAAATTTAGTTACGAAAATCGTCAACTAAGAATTTGAATGAAACTGAAAAAGGGAGTTGAGTCGCTAATCGTGACCTAATGCTTTATTTCTTGACCTTTTCTTGACTTTCGTGACCATTTTTCTAATTCTTGACTTTTCCGTGACTTTCGTGACCTTTGCATGATGGTAGACACCCTGATAATGCTCCCTCCTCAGCAAACGTTCGCTGAACCGTCGTTCCGGAGACTTATGGTAGCCCTTTGGTTCATCTGGGTGGTCAGTTACTCAATGGTTGCACATCTGTACGTCATCCTGATCGTCAAGACAACACGTCTGTTCCTGATGTGTTCCCACAAAGGGCAATTCCCCCCCCCTCCCCTCGGCCTAGATCCCTCGCTCAGATAATTGGCAATAACACCACAATTACATCCCTCGGACCAACACCACACTAAAGATAAGGCCTTTGGACTGCATTCAGACGTCACAGAGGTTCGGCCGAACCTCTGTGACGTCCTCTCCCTAGTAGCAATGACTGCTTGTTTTATGCTCGGCCGTTCATCGACTCATCGTTAACTCATCGAATTCAGTCATCGGCAAGTGCACTTTTGTTTTTCTGCAATAGATAAATTTTTATTCATGGATAGAAGTGATCTAGACGAGCAGTTTCGCAGATGGGAAACCGACAAGCAATATCTTATCCGAAACTGTAACTCTGCAGTCATCGGGCAATGCAGGTCTCCCAGTGTTTTACCTCTTTATTATTACACTAAATTATGTGAAAATTTCACAATACAACAACATTTTTAGCTACACAAGCTATTTTAGCTCAAAGGGGGACAATTCCCCTCTCTAGGAACGTAGCGAGAAAAAAAATTGGGGGGGGGGGTCAAAAATGGTAAAAGGACAGAAATTCACAAAAAAACTTGATTATTATGATCGAGAATCGAAATTTAGGGGGGGGCGGCCTCCTTAAATTCCTATAAATATTTGCGTAATTTAGATGTGTCCCCTTCCACAAAATTTAAATTTGAAAAGAAATATTTACAAAAAAAATGTAAGTGATTATTATATAAAATAGTTTGTAATATTTAAATAATTAAAAAAAAGAAAAGAAAATTTATTTGAGCGTCAGCTGCATTATAAGAATAACGGAAACTTCATTCAAATGAGCTATTCTTTTGACACCTACTTAACGTAAAAAGCAAGAAGAGGAATCAGTTAATTTTTAAAAGTTATCCAAGAAATATGAAAGTTAAAATCGCACTAAAATTCCTATAGAGAATTTCAATTTCAATGAATGGACTTTGAAATTTTGACAAAGTGCTGTTCAGCCATTATTAATAATAGTCAAATTATTCAATTGGTAAGAAATTTCACTTTTTACCAGTGTCTGTAAGTAGCAACAACTTTCAAAATTAATAATTAAAAAACAATATTGCAAGAGCTCTTTCACCTACGTCACACCTTAGCAGCCAACTTTTTTTGGTCAAACATAACATTCGTTCATAGGTTAATAATGCTTCAACTGAATAAGAAGTTTATTTGAAAAGTTCGTGGAATTTATAATTTTCAAACATGGGCACGTCCTCAATGTTTGTTTCAGAATTGGGCACACCAAACAGATTTGTCCAAAAAATTTTTTAACGGTCAATGGTAACCAAATGTCCACAATTTCAAACTTTTTTTAAAATTTGTCCTCAAAATGTAACACAATTGGAGAAAAAGTTTTAGTTAAAAGATATTTCTTCAAATTAAAAAAAAAAATCATGTTTCCCCCCCCCATATGTCCCCAATTTTTGTTTCATAATTGGAGACACTACACATATTTGAGTCCAATTCCTGGTTCGAAAATTTATCCAAAATATTTTAACATGACCAAATAGGATGTCGACATTTCAATTTTTTACATAATGATTTTAAAAGAAATAATTCCTTGTTCAAGAAGTTGACATCAGAATTTTATCTATTATTGCTGGTATTAGCAAAATCGAAGAAAGTCGCAAAAATGGGTTAAGGTAAAGCAAGGGCGGCTCCAGGCTGAATTTTCGGAGGGGGCCATTGAACTCTTTAGATAGTCTATAAATTGTTTAAAATGCCATTTGAACGTGAGGAATGTGAAGTATACAAATCTAATGTTCAAAAACAAAAAGTTCGGAGGGGGCTATGGCCCCCTCGCTGGAGCCGCCCTTGAGGTAAAGTGACCAGATTTTTGAATGTAGAATCGGAGACATCTTCCCGATTTTGAAACAAAACTGGGGGCATGTATAATTAATGAAAGAATTATCAGTAATTTAATTAAAAAACAACGCAATAATTAAAAATTGTCCCCAATTCCTGTTTCACATTTTGGAGGCAATGGAGGATATCGCCTCCTTGGGTTCGAGGCTATAAAAGTCACGTGACGGTGGAAAACAAACAACCATTTCTCCATAGGCTTATGTGCTGGACTCCTGGTAATAAGCGCAAAATCAAAAAAATAATAATTATACCTCTGTATTGTGCTGCCTACGAATGTTTCAATAACTCTCTGGAACCTGTACATGACTGCAAAAAAAGATATCTCTCCAAAGATTCCCATTAAAAAGTGCTAACATATTAAAACTTATACTGAGACGAGGCTATTTCAGCCACGTGTGGATGGAAAATATACACTTCAGCCAATCAGATTACAGAGCCACTCATCAACACAGCCGAAAGGTCACGTGTTGGTGGAAAAATGACGTCATATCGATATCGTCCATTTGAAAAACGTCCTGAAATTAGGGACTGTCGCCGGAAAATGGGGACGTTTGGTCACCTTATATTGAGGTGATACAAAACATACGTCCCCAATTTCCTTGTTACTTTGTGTAAGGTGACCAAACATCCCCATTTTCCGACAATCTGCGATTTCAGGACGTTTTTTAAATTGTCCCCAAAATGTAAAACAGGAATTGGGGGCAATTTTTAAGTGCTGCTGCACTTAAAAATTGCCCCCAATTCCTGTTTTACATTTGCAGTGGTATTAACCCTTTAATGTGCATGCCCTCTCTAGCACACAACTCTAGCATTTTCATTCATAATAAATACATTTGATTTCAATATAATACTTGAGGAGGACGGACATACACTGACAAGCCAAAACATTATGACCACCCCCAATTTTTCAATGAACTCGTCTGGATCACATGGAGAGCACGTAATTAAGTGGGAATGGTATTTATCTGCTGGCGAAGGTAAAAAATCATTCTTGCACTAATCTTTGTGAGTAATGGGAAAGGCTGTTTATTGAAGCAAATTTGATAGAGGGCAGATTGTAATGGCCCGAAGACTCTTGATTTTTTCTTCATCATGTTAATAATTGTGTCACGGCACGCTGTCTTCCAGGAGAACAGCTGCTCCCCTCTTGTACAGCAGGCTATACACAGATTGCAGGCTGGTGGTATTATGCTTTGAAGGATGTTCCCTTGGGCAGAACTGGGACCCATAGTTGTGGTAGAACAGACCAGGAATGTGGTGGACTATCTGAATATTATCGCGGATCAGTTGCACCCTTATTTGGCATACGTCTTCCCAACAGGAAATGAAACCTTGTGCCATGTTACAAGGCTGGAATTGTGTTGGAGTGGTTCGATGAGCGTAACGATGAATTCCAATTAATGTCCTGACCACCTACTCACCAGAGCTCAAACACCATGTTCCAATATCTCGACTTTGGGTAACCACTACTTAAATATTTAGTACAACCTGTTTCTAATAACTTGGTGTTTCTTCCAGTACCCAGTAGGAGATCATAATGTTTTGGCTCTTCAGTGTAGTTACACAAGAACCCTTTCCTATTTTGCACAGATAATTTCCCATAAAAATTCTCGATTATTTGTAAAATGGATGTCAAAATTATTATCAGTACCAGTATCTGCTGAGAACTGGAGAATATGAAAGATATACGAGGGGGAGTCAGAAAATGAGTTTCTCTGTCGACTTCGGTCAGAGTTGTGTATGAAAGTCAAAAAATAGAATGAGACATGAAAGATAAGATATAACTTTATATTTCCACATAAGTACCAAGTACGTTGAGACATTTGTCATACCGCTTGATATGCTTCAATAAGCCCTCCAGGTAAAATTCAGGTCTTTGCACATGAAAGAAGCATTAAATGGTTTCAGCATTGCTTCCAAAGCGCATTCTGCTAAGATTCTTCTTCAAAGCCAGAAACAGATGGAAGTCACTTCGTGCGAGATCAGGACTGTATGGGGGATGATGTAGCTGCTCCCAACCAAGAATTGCAATACGGTTTTGCATTGCTGTCACCGAATGTGGTCTCGCATTGTCATGCAACATCAGAACGCCAGATCTGAGAAGGCCAGGCCACTTTTTCTGTATTGCCTCTTTCTATTTCAAAAGGATGTCACAGTACCGTGTAGCATTGATGGTTTCAACCTCCAAATAGTCCAACTCAACAAAACTCCATGGCATCTTAGAAAACTGTGAGGTGCACTTTACCTACAGAGGAAGTTATTTTGAACTTCTTTAGGACAGGCGATAACATGTTTCCACTCCATTAATGCGGCCTTCGTTTCGGGTGTGAAATGGTGGATTCATGTTGCATCTCCTGTCACAATCCTAGCCAGAAAGTCATTGCCCTCTTCATGGTAATGCACAAGATGTTCCAGGCTGACTGCCATGTGTTGTTCCATGAATGTTGGGGTCAGTTGTCGGGGCACCCATTGTGCTGACACTTGCCTGTATTGAAGATTGCTGTGGATGATCTTGTGAGCTCCCTCAAGTCCGATTCCAAGTTCTTCTGCTACTCTATCAATGGTGATACACTGGTTCACTTTAATCATGTCATTCACTTTCCTGACATTTGCATCTGTAGTGGCCATGTACGTCCGTCCAGGTCTCGGTATGTCCTGCACTTGCTGACATTCATCACTGAATTTGCGGCACCATTTGCTTCAACATCACACCTGGGCCATAGACTTCCACGAGGCGGTTACGAATTTCTGCTCCTGATACTCCAAGTGCCCATTCATAGTGGATAACTGCTTTCACTTCCTCCTTTGAACATGAATTCAAAACGCACCTTCTCTACAAACCTACTGGAACCAGACTGAGAGGCTGGTCTTTGCTTTGTGGAATCACTGCAACAGCACCATCTGCTTGATTGCAGTCAACCTATACCCAATGGTGTATCGGTGTCTTGCGTGTTTGTTCACTTGCTGTGTCGTCTTTTGCCCATAAACATTCAATGCTTCGTCCATATGCAAAGCACTGATGTTTTCCTGGAGGGCCTTTTGAAGCTTATCAAGCAGTATGACAAATGTCTCAATGTGCTTGTCTAAATAATAAAAGTCCAGTTCCTAATGATTCCGGGATTGACTCATTGCTCCCAGTGCATCTGTCATCTGTGGCCATGTTGAAATTTTGATAAAAACAATATTCTTATCTCTAACTAAAAGCAAAAACTTTTTGTACAGCTCGAAAGATCTCTAAAAAATTAACCTTTTTTTTTAACTTGCAGCTACTTTCAACTCTAAATATCTAGCGAGATATCACGCCTTGAAAAAGTAAACAGAGAAGCGAAGCAAATGATTCATTCCTTGATTCTTCGAAAAAAAATCACGGAACATAATCACCTTGATCGTAACCAAAGGTTACAATCAAGTTTAGGCTTGGCACAACACTTAAACATCTACTTGTAGCAATTCTTTTTTAGAAATTGGCAGCATAAACGTATATTGTTATTGTTTTTTGAAGTCGCGTTTCTTTTTTTTCATTGCTCTCACCGGAGTATTTTTAAATTGTTTAGTTTGTTTTTGTTGTAAGCATTTATTTTGAATTTGGTTAACTGGATGGATTTTGATTTCAACCGTGTTGGATCGTTAAGATCAATTTTATTTCGATTGTTATGGGACATTGTCATAAACGTTTATTTAAGTTTGAATTTTTTAACCAGATAGATTTTGATTTCAACGTTGTTGGATCGTAACTTTTATTTTGATTGTTGCGAGACATAAGCATTTGTTTAATTCTGAATTCATTTAAACTTCTTTACAAGTTGCGTTGGATTATAGCTTTTATTTAAGTTAATGTGGTGTATTTATGTTGTTGGTTATTTTGTTTTTGTCGTAAATCTATAATTACTAGCTGGCAAGCTGTCCCACGAAAATTCGCTTTAAAAAATTGCCAACCAGTAAGGTAGACTTTGTGCCTCTGTTAACTGTGTCAGTCAGACTAACGACTACACATCTATGAAGTAGCATAGCCAGGATTTAATTTCAGGGAAGGGGGGCTGGACATCAAATTGCAAGCTAAATTTGAATTCTAAACTTGGTATCAAACTGTAAGCTAAGTAAAGGGTCCCATTTCAGAGGAGGCGGCTGCAGCCCCCCTCTGGCTATACCCCTGTGTCTATGATTTTATTTTTTTAAAATTGGAGTCATGTTATTCTGAACTTAGAATTTCTAGAGTTCAGAGTTGAGTTGTTGAAACATGACTCCAATTTTGAAAAAATAAAATCATAGACATGTAGTTGTTAGACTGACACACTTAACATCCCCCTTCTTCTCTTCTGTGTTCGCATTGCGGCAGGAAGACAGGTTATCATATTGATGATGGGACTCTGTTTTTAGTAGTTGCATAGGTATTAGCGATAAATGAGTTAGAACACAGATATGTTGAAGGGGTCAAGTATCAGGTGTGGTCATTGCACACGGTCCGTGCGAGTGGGCATATTGAATTTCAAAAAATTTACGATTACGGACAAACTATTGAGCTTTCATTCAGCTGGTCGCTGAAGGTGAGCAGGCTGTAGGTAGCAATTTTTTTTTTTTTCGGAGCAGCCCGTTGCTGGACCAGGTGATCGCCGAAGGTGGGTAGCCCGTAGGTTGCACTTTTTGGTATTGAAGAGGCCGTGGGCAGACCAGCTGATTGCTGGATGCGGCCGTTCACTAAAATGTATAAAAGCAGCTCATATGCTGCATAGGCTGGACGTGAAGCAGTCAAACCAGCTGGTTGCTGAAGGCAGACAACCCGCAGGTTGGAGGCTGTGGTAACCCAGTGGTTAAGGCATTGGACTCGTAACCGGAAGGTTGCGGGTTCGAGACCAGCATACCACTAAAGACCACCGTGTACATGCGGTGTACGTGCACGTTAAATCCGTGGTTCCGAAAGTCCTCTAGGTGGTTGCTAGCAGTTTCCAAGAGGTGCCAATATTCAGAAGTCCCCCACCTTCTGATGAGGTTCCGAATTGTGGCGGGAAATTCCGGGAAGGATGTATATGTAGCTCTAAGCGACACATTCAGTGATGCAAGCTGTCCTCTCCTGGCAAAACAAAACAAACCCGCAGGTTGCAAATTTTGGTTGCGAAGAGGCCCGAGTTCCGTAGGTTGCATAAGCCAGTCGCGAATTGGCCATCGACGGCCAAAAGTGGTCGCCAAAGGCAGCTAGTAATAATAATAATCTCATTTGAGTTACGGAACACAGTTCCAGCCCCACTACACCCCTGGTTGTACATGGTAAATTGGCCAGTAGGTTAGAAGACTTTTTGTATAGCCCCATAAATCTAGAATTAAATTTAACAAAAAGCTATGAAGAATTGGTATAGCTACACTTATTGTATAACATTCTAGTATCGAAATGTACTATGTGATTTCTATGTACTTGTCTTGTGTGATTCGTGGCACCGAATGCACAATATCTACTTTTTGACCCATCATAGCCCACCTCTTGGAGTACTGCATCCCAAATACAGATCGAACTCGGCTGAAAAAAACTTCTAAAACTAAAAAGAAAGTTTTATTTCTTTAGCGTTTGTATGTACATTGAGTGAAATACAATATTTTTATTGTATGATGATTTTTTTTTTTGGGGGGGGGGGGGAAGGGCTTATAAATATTTGTTGAAGGAGCTTGAGCTTAATGGGCTCTGAATCACTTTCAGATAAATAAAATCAGTGCGTATTTAAAATCTGAAAGTGTTTCAGATTTTAAATACGCACTGATTTTATTTATCTGAAAGTGATTCAGAGCCCATTAAGCTCAAGCTCCTTCAACAAATATTTATAAGCCCTTCCCCCCCCCCCCAAAAAAAAAAAATCATCATACAATAAAAATATTGTATTTCACTCAATGTACATACAAACGCTAAAGAAATAAAACTTTCTTTTTAGTTTTAGAAGTTTTTTTCAGCCGAGTTCGATCTGTATTTGGGATGCAGTACTCCAAGAGGTGGGCTATGATGGGTCAAAAAGTAGATATTGTGCATTCGGTGCCACGAATCACACAAGACAAGTACATAGAAATCACATAGTACATTTCGATACTAGAATGTTATACAATAAGTGTAGCTATACCAATTCTTCATAGCTTTTTGTTAAATTTAATTCTAGATTTACGGGGCTATACAAAAAGTCTTCTAACCTACTGGCCAATTTACCATCTACAACCAGGGGTGTAGTGGGGCTGGAACTGTGTTCCGTAACTCAAATGAGATTATTATTATTACTAGCTGCCTTCGGCGACCACTTTTGGCCGTCGATGGCCAATTCGCGACTGGCTTGTGCAACCTACGGAACTCGGGCCTCTTCGCAACCAAAATTTGCAACCTGCGGGTTTGTTTTGTTTTGCCAGGAGAGGACAGCTTGCATCACTGAATGTGTCGCTTAGAGCTACATATACATCCTTCCCGGAATTTCCCGCCACAATTCGGAACCTCATCAGAAGGTGGGAGACTTCTGAATATTGGCACCTCTTGGAAACTGCTAGCAACCACCTAGAGGACTTTCGGAACCACGGATTTAACGTGCACGTACACCGCATGTACACGGTGGTCTTTAGTGGTATGCTGGTATCGAACCCGCAACCTTCCGGTTACGAGTCCAATGCCTTAACCACTGGGTTACCACAGCCCCCAACCTGCGGGTTGTCTGCCTTCAGCAACCAGCTGGTTTGACTGCTTCACGTCCAGCCTATGCAGCATATGGGCTGCTTTTATACATTTTGGTGAACGGCCGCATCCAGCAATCAGCTGGTCTGCCCACGGCCTCTTCAATACCAAAAAGTGCAACCTACGGGCTACCCACCTTCGGCGATCACCTGGTCCAGCAACGGGCTGCTCCGAAAAAAAAAAAAAATTGCTACCTACAGCCTGCTCACCTTCAGCGACCAGCTGAATGAAAGCTCAATAGTTTGTCCGTAATCGTAAATTTTTTGAAATTCAATATGCCCACTCGCACGGGCCGTGTGCAATGACCACACCTGATACTTGACCCCTTCAACATATCTGTGTTCTAACTGTCATTTATCGCTAATACCTATGCAACTACTAAAAACAGAGTCCCATCATCAATATGATAACCTGTCTTCCTGCCGCAATGCGAACACAGAAGAGAAGAAGGGGGATGTTAAGTGTGTCAGTCTAACAACTACATGTCTATGATTTTATTTTTTCAAAATTGGAGTCATGTTTCAACAACTCAACTCTGAACTCTAGAAATTCTAAGTTCAGAATAACATGACTCCAATTTTTAAAAAATAAAATCATAGACACAGGGGTATAGCCAGAGGGGGCTGCAGCCCCCCCCTCTGAAATGGGACCCTTTACTTAGCTTACAGTTTGATACCAAGTTTAGAATTCAAATTTAGCTTGCAATTTGATGTCCAGCCCCCCTTCCCTGAAATTAAATCCTGGCTATGCTACTTCATAGATGTGTAGTCGTTAGTCTGACTGACACAGTTAACAGAGGCACAAAGTCTACCTTACTGGTTGGCAATTTTTTAAAGCGAATTTTCGTGGGCCAGCATTGCTGGACAGCTTGCCGGCTAGTAATTATAGATTTACGACAAAAACAAAATAACCAACAACATAAATACACCAAATTAACCTAAATAAAAGCTATAATCCAACGCAACTTGTAAAGAAGTTTAAACGAATTCAGAATTAAACAAATGCTTATGTCTCGCAACAATCAAAATAAAAGTTACGATCCAACAACGTTGAAATCAAAATCCATCTGGTTAAAAAATTCAAACTTAAATAAACGTTTATGACAATGTCCCATAACAATCGAAATAAAATTGATCTTAACGATCCAACACGGTTGAAATCAAAATCCATCCAGTTAACCAAATTCAAAATAAATGCTTACAACAAAAACAAACTAAACAATTTAAAAATACTCCGGTGAGAGCAATGAAAAAAAAAGAAACGCGACTTCAAAAAACAATAACAATATACGTTTATGCTGCCAATTTCTAAAAAAGAATTGCTACAAGTAGATGTTTAAGTGTTGTGCCAAGCCTAAACTTGATTGTAACCTTTGGTTACGATCAAGGTGATTATGTTCCGTGATTTTTTTTCGAAGAATCAAGGAATGAATCATTTGCTTCGCTTCTCTGTTTACTTTTTCAAGGCGTGATATCTCGCTAGATATTTAGAGTTGAAAGTAGCTGCAAGTTAAAAAAAAGGTTAATTTTTTAGAGATCTTTCGAGCTGTACAGGAAGTTTTTGCTTTTAGTTAGAGATAAGAATATTGTTTTTATCAAAATTTCAACATGGCCACAGATGACAGATGCACTGGGAGCAATGAGTCAATCCCGGAATCATTAGGAACTGGACTTTTATTATTTAGACAAGCACATTGAGACATTTGTCATACTGCTTGATAAGCTTCAAAAGGCCCTCCAGGAAAACATCAGTGCTTTGCATATGGACGAAGCATTGAATGTTTATGGGCAAAAGACGACACAGCAAGTGAACAAACACGCAAGACACCGATACACCATTGGGTAGAGGTTGACTGCAATCAAGCAGATGGTGCTGTTGCAGTGATTCCACAAAGCAAAGACCAGCCTCTCAGTCTGGTTCCAGTAGGTTTGTAGAGAAGGTGCGTTTTGAATTCATGGTCAAAGGAGGAAGTGAAAGCAGTTATCCACTATGAATGGGCACTTGGAGTATCAGGAGCAGAAATTCGTAACCGCCTCGTGGAAGTCTATGGCCCAGGTGTGATGTTGAAGCAAATGGTGCCGCAAATTCAGTGATGAATGTCAGCAAGTGCAGGACATACCGAGACCTGGACGGACGTACATGGCCACTACAGATGCAAATGTCAGGAAAGTGAATGACATGATTAAAGTGAACCAGTGTATCACCATTGATAGAGTAGCAGAAGAACTTGGAATCGGACTTGAGGGAGCTCACAAGATCATCCACAGCAATCTTCAATACAGGCAAGTGTCAGCACAATGGGTGCCCCGACAACTGACCCCAACATTCATGGAACAACACATGGCAGTCAGCCTGGAACATCTTGTGCATTACCATGAAGAGGGCAATGACTTTCTGGTTAGGATTGTGACAGGAGATGCAACATGAATCCACCATTTCACACCCGAAACGAAGGCCGCATTAATGGAGTGGAAACATATGTTATCGCCTGTCCTAAAGAAGTTCAAAACAACTTCCTCTGTAGGTAAAGTGCACCTCACAGTTTTCTAAGATGCCATGGAGTTTTGTTGAGTTGGACTATTTGGAGGTTGAAACCATCAATGCTACACGGTACTGTGACATCCTTTTGAAATAGAAAGAGGCAATACAGAAAAAGTGGCCTGGCGTTCTGATGTTGCATGACAATGCGAGACCACATTCAGTGACAGCAATGCAAAACCGTATTGCAATTCTTGGTTGGGAGCAGCTACATCATCCCCCATACAGTCCTGATCTCGCACGAAGTGACTTCCATCTGTTTCTGGCTTTGAAGAAGAATCTCGGCAGAATGCGCTTTGGAAGCAATGCTGAAACCATTTAATGCTTCTTTCATGTGCAAAGACCTGAATTTTACCTGGAGGGCTTATTGAAGCATATCAAGCGGTATGACAAATGTCTCAACGTACTTGGTACTTATGTGGAAATATAAAGTTATATCTTATCTTTCATGTCTCATTCTATTTTTTGACTTTCATACACAACTCTGACCGAAGTCGACAGGGAAACTCATTTTCTGACTCCCCCCTCGTATATCTTTCATATTCTCCAGTTCTCAGCAGATACTGGTACTGATAATAATTTTGACATCCATTTTACAAATAATCGAGAATTTTTATGGGAAATTATCTGTGCAAAATAGGAAAGGGTTCTTGTGTAACTACACTGAAGAGCCAAAACATTATGATCTCCTACTGGGTACTGGAAGAAACACCAAGTTATTAGAAACAGGTTGTACTAAATATTTAAGTAGTGGTTACCCAAAGTCGAGATACTGGAACATGGTGGTGTTTGAGCTCTGGTGAGTAGGTGGTCAGGACATTAATTGGAATTCATCGTTACGCTCATCGAACCACTCCAACACAATTCCAGCCTTGTAACATGGCACAAGGTTTCATTTCCTGTTGGGAAGACGTATGCCAAATAAGGGTGCAACTGATCCGCGATAATATTCAGATAGTCCACCACATTCCTGGTCTGTTCTACCACAACTATGGGTCCCAGTTCTGCCCAAGGGAACATCCTTCAAAGCATAATACCACCAGCCTGCAATCTGTGTATAGCCTGCTGTACAAGAGGGGAGCAGCTGTTCTCCTGGAAGACAGCGTGCCCTGACACAATTATTAACATGATGAAGAAAAAATCAAGAGTCTTCGGGCCATTACAATCTGCCCTCTATCAAATTTGCTTCAATAAACAGCCTTTCCCATTACTCACAAAGATTAGTGCAAGAATGATTTTTTACCTTCGCCAGCAGATAAATACCATTCCCACTTAATTACGTGCTCTCCATGTGATCCAGACGAGTTCATTGAAAAATTGGGGGTGGTCATAATGTTTTGGCTTGTCAGTGTATGTCCGTCCTCCTCAAGTATTATATTGAAATCAAATGTATTTATTATGAATGAAAATGCTAGAGTGTGTGCTAGAGAGGGCATGCACATTAAAGGGTTAATACCACTGCTAATGTAAAACAGGAATTGGGGCAATTTTTAAGTGCAGCAGCACTTAAAAATTGCCCCCAATTCCTGTTTTACATTTTGGGGACAATTTAAAAAACGTCCTGAAATCGCAGATTGTCGGAAAATGGGGATGTTTGGTCACCTTACACAAATCACAAAGTAACACGGAAATTGGGGACGTATGTTTTGTATCACCTCAATATAAGGTGACCAAACGTCCCCATTTTCCGGCGACAGTCCCTAATTTCAGGACCTTTTTCAAATTGCCTCCAAAATGTGAAACAGGAATTGGGGACAATTTTTAATTATTGCGTTGTTTTTTAATTAAATTACTGATAATTCTTTCATTAATTATACATGCCCCCAGTTTTGTTTCAAAATCGGGAAGATGTCTCCGATTCTACATTCAAAAATCTGGTCACTTTACCTCAAGGGCGGCTCCAGCGAGGGGGCCATAGCCCCCTCCGAACTTTTTGTTTTTGAACATTAGATTCGTATACTTCACATTCCTCACGTTCAAATGGCATTTTAAACAATTTATAGACTATCTAAAGAGTTCAATGGCCCCCTCCGAAAATTCAGCCTGGAGCCGCCCTTGCTTTACCTTAACCCATTTTTGCGACTTTCTTCGATTTTGCTAATACCAGCAATAATAGATAAAATTCTGATGTCAACTTCTTGAACAAGGAATTATTTCTTTTAAAATCATTATGTAAAAAATTGAAATGTCGACATCCTATTTGGTCATGTTAAAATATTTTGGATAAATTTTCGAACCAGGAATTGGACTCAAATATGTGTAGTTTCTCCAATTATGAAACAAAAATTGGGGACAAATGGGGGGGGGGGGAACTTGATTTTTTTTTTTTTTTTTTTTTTAAGAAATATCTTTTAACTAAAACTTTTTCTCCAATTGTGTTACATTTTGAGGACAAATTTTAAAAAAAGTTTGAAATTGTGGACATTTGGTTACCATTGACCGTTAAAAAATTTTTTGGACAAATCTGTTTGGTGTGCCCAATTCTGAAACAAACATTGAGGACGTGCCCATGTTTGAAAATTATAAATTCCACGAACTTTTCAAATAAACTTCTTATTCAGTTGAAGCATTATTAACCTATGAACGAATGTTTATGTTTGACCAAAAAAAGTTGGTTGCTAAGGTGTGACGTAGGTGAAAGAGCTCTTGCAATATTGTTTTTTAATTATTAATTTTGAAAGTTGTTGCTACTTACACTTAATGGGCCAGCGTTATGTTAATGACATTCTTGGACCCCACGTGGGACCTATCCTAAATGGTCTACCAGGGGCAATTTTCCAGCAACATAAAGCTTATCCTCATACAGCTAGAGCTGCTCAAGACTTCCTATGCCGTGTTCAGACTCTTCCATGGCCGGCCCGCTCCCCCGACTTGTCCCCTGTAGAGCAACGCATGTGATCAGCTGAAACGCCAGATGCCACCGTGTCACTCTGTATATTATTTGAAGGTGGCTGCTCAAGATTTGTGGGCTCATCTGCCTCAGCACAATATCAGATGTCTAATTAACTCAATGCCAGACCGTGTTGTGGCATATATTGCACCAAGAAGCGGTCCAACACACTATTGAAATTGCCCTATATTTGTGTCATTGCACACTCTGTATTTGTTTAATTGTCTTGATTTTGCGATCAAGTGAATCTCTCATCTATATGTCTATTAAATTATTTTCTTTCCATCTGATGCTTTCTTCTCGGGACACTATTTTCAATATTACTGAGTGTGCTTTAATTGTGTGGAGCAATGAACGGTGGACTTGTGAGGCTGAGCAACACAGTATTTTGTCGATTCTAGCAATGAGGCTAAAGGACCATGCCTAATATTCAAAATGTATTTATCTGACAAAAAGGTCATCATGTACTGATAGTGAAAATACAATGGCAGCCATTCTGACATCTGCATAAAATAATACACAATCATCTGTCCTTTAAGTGACATCACATTATTGCAAAATACTTATCTGTCTGATTCATAAGTTTAAAAGTCTATTGTGTAAGGAATGTTCCAGTAATCAGTCTAGTTAACAGGACAAAACATGAACTTTATTGGTTGTAGAAATTTGATTAAAAATATCTATTGCCAATTCACGGAAATTATCAAGCAATAACATGATTTTAAACAATCAGCTAATCTTCAGAGCGTAAATTACAGAAATACAATGGGATTTCCTGATTTTTCTGAATGGGGTTTTCTCCCCTTTCTTTTAATGATTTTATGATGACTGTCTCCTCTATCTTGTATATTTCATCTTGATGGGGCTTTCAAGATTAAGTTTGAAAGGAAGCTTGTGACGAGGACTGGTTTTTATCCGCGAATTCCACGTGGTAAGGCGTTATCCGACCGGACAAACGATATTCATTTTTCCGTCCAAGATGTAGCACGTGCGTTTGCGATCTCGTGTCGTCGCACTACTCCACACCCCATAGAGTCAGTCAGAGGCTAATGAACGATGTTCCTAGCGTTATGGACATAGCCACGCATTGTATGTGTACTTTGAAAAAGCGAGAGATGGATGGGATTGGTGCTGGAGCCATCTGTGATTGAAGGCAAGAAAGAGAAATGCGTGTTCAGTTGTCTGGGTCATAAATGAAGGGAAGCGCGTGGCGTGGACTGATTTTGATCCTGCGAGATAGATTAAGGCGTTGTCCGACCGGGCAAAGGTACCAAATTGCCGAGATGTAGCGTGCGCGTGTGCGATCTCGTGCCGCCTCAAATTTATTCTGAATTTCTAATTTTTCAGTATTTTTTTCGCAAACATAACCTAAACAGCAGTGCCGTGCGAAAAAAGGCCTATAACTGCCTTTATAAGATTATTGTTTTTCCCTTTAACAATCATTCGAGTGTAGTAAATGATTATCGTTTTGTGAAATGATGGAATATTTCAAGTAAAATAGAATATAAGGAAGACGCCCAGGCAGGCCCTGATAATAGCACGAGCACTTGTCGGTCCGTGCCCTAGAAACACAAGCAGAAATAGGAACTTAAGACCTATATATAAAGCCACAAAATTTAAAAATGCCTGTCCACAAAATTGTTATAGTCATGCCCTGGCGACGCCACGAGCAGTTTTCGCCATATAAAGCAATGAAGCCAGAGGCAGGAATTGAACTTCTACCAACATATCCT
>JAWZYV010016863.1:0-55238 GCA_038373885.1 Cheiracanthium punctorium | reverse complement strand
AAATGAACAAAGATTGTTAATGCTTTCATTCTTTAAAGGGAAATCAAAAAATCCCTAATGCATGGTTACCAAACTTTGCGGGATATAACTAAGCGCTTTTTCAAAAAGAATTTTTTTAAATTTTTCTTTTCGAAATAAGCACCATCTCGGACGTTTAACTAAGAAAGTTTGCAAATTTCTAACAGACAATTACTGTTCACAAGCGTGATCATTTATAATCCGTGAAAGTTGGCAGCTATTTTAATGTGTTTTGTTAACATTAGTGTGGCGATTTTAATGGGACTTTTGAAAATTCATTATGCGTCCTCTAATTAACGAATTTAGCGTGTAATGTTGAGTTACGCAAGGGGTATCTGTCTAGAAAGGGGTTCCCCTTATAACAGTTTACTCGTCAGTTAAACCACGGAAAAACCTTCTACACTACTATTAAGGGGTCTCAAGGAATTACATTTTTAGTGATAATGCAATACTTCTCTAAAGATTTTTTGCGAAATCTCGCCGGGTTTAAGGACAATACATTGCAGAGTTTGGCGCAAAGATGGTGTTGCGTTGGAGAGTGTTTTCTAATCGATGCGTTTGGGATGATTTATAGTTCTTGTTTTTTCAAAAAACGTAATATATCTCGAATTTCTCGACCCGTTCGAAGACGTTAGCACGTCTTCACCCCAAAAGACACATAGTGCAGAGCTGGTATCGCCTTTAAGATATACACAAATTTACAAAATTCCATGGATTATGCACGGAATATAGCAGGTTAGCGAAGAACATATCCCAGATCACAAGGCCAGGCCATAAACTGACCGAGGAATGGCAGGAGTTACTGTGGACCGCTGAGCTCGACCAGTTCAATGCTGCTTCAAATTCTCCATCACTATTCACTTAGTCGATATGAAATTCATTAAGGTATAACGGTCGCCCAAATGAAAGTGGTACTACAGGTGGTTTGAAAAATGGTTTAATGATATTTATAAAAATTAGTATAAAAAAGAAATAGGTAATACAGGCATAAGGCTGGAACAACTATCGCAGAGGTCAACCAGTTATGGATACCCTGAGTGAGAAGCTCTTGGGAAAATGACAGCTTTTCATGCACTGTTTTGTGCACACGTCCTTTGCTTATAGACATTTCCTCCGCTATTTGGCGAATTTCTCTTGAGAAGAATTTAGTTTATCGTCACTCTCGAAATAGCGGAGATGTGTATGAGCAAAGGAAGAGCGCACACAGTAGTGTGTGAAAAGTTGTCCCTTTCCCCGGAGGTTCTCATCCAGAATATCCATCACCTCGTTGACCACTGTGACACTTGGTTGAACCTACAACTTAACTTAGTTTAGCATACTTTCTACACCTGTATTGCCTCTTTATTTTTTATGCTAATTTATATTAATTCCATTAAACCATTTCTCAAAGAGCCCGTATTGTCACTTTCATTTAGGTGATCCTTATGCAAATGCCAGTAACAAAGTGGAGCTGTGCTATCGCAGGAATGATCATTGTAATACTATGGCAAGAGACTAACTAAGTTGAATGGAATTCCAGCTTTACATAAAAAGAGTTAGTGTTTGTTGCGAAGATATAGGAACATTTCCAATTTTACTCGTACGGTCGGATGTTTGGTTTCAGAAATGATCACTCATCACTATACTGTGTTTCGAATTTCAGGAGCCCGTACATTAATAGATTAGGTATCTACAGGTATATACGACTTGAAGGTCCAACTCTGGAAAGGGACATCTTACAGAAATTCGTATGCGCTTTCTATAAGAAATGGGCCTGACGATTGCAAACTTCACAAAGACGTAAGAAATATTGGAACGTCTACCACTTCTGTCTGACAAATAACTTCAAGTCAAAATGCACAATAAACCTATAGTACAAGTTCACACTAATGCATAAGACTTATTTTGTGTCATCCTGTAGAAAAATAAAACAATTTACTACTAATAAAATATTTCACTATGTGTCTGATTTTATTTCAGATATGCATTCTCCCTGGGAGTTGCAAGCATCGGATCTCATGGGTAACTGTGTGGACTAATAAAAACCTTGGAACAAATGCTTTCAGAAGAACCAGTATCTCTTGGACTGGGAACATTGACATCTGGATTAATTTCGAAAAGGGAAGCTGAAAATCCTCACAATAAACCGGCAGCTGGAACACAAGGTGAAGCTGGAAACGGAGAGTCCTCAGGCAATCAAAGTTTTACGGGAAGCAGTGGATCCTCAGGAGGACATGTCAGTCAAGGTGGCTTACGAGACTAAGAAGAATTCTTTAACCCAGAACGCTGACAGTGGACCACTCCCTGGAATTGAAGGCTGCGTTGGAAATAGGGAGGGGGGGGGATCCTGGCAGGCAGAGCGGTGCTGGAAGCAATGTATCCCCAGGAAGTCAATAGAATGAAGGAATTCAAGGCAGTGCACACAGACTGAGAAGGAATTTTTTAAAACCAGAACGCAAACAGTGGACCGACTCCTGAAATTCCAGACAGCGCTGGAAATGGAGGGTCTGCTGGCGTCCCGGGAAATGCTGGAAAAAGCTGATCCCGGAGACTGAGAAGGAATTCTGAAACCAATAAAGATAACAGTGGTCCGGCTCCTGGAACTAAAGGAGACGCTGGAAATGGAGGGTCTTCTGGCAGCCAGAGAGTGCTGTAAGCAGTAGATCCCAAGGAAGTCGAGGGAATGACGGCAGTTAAGGCTGATCACAAAGACTGAGAAGGAATTCTCTCATGAAGACTGTGCTGGTAGTGACAGCTCCGGAGGAAGAGGTAGATTTCGAGGAATTTCAGGAAATGAAGGCAGTGAAGTAGATCATAGATCAGAAAAAGGCCTTATCAAATGTAAAATAATGTGACAAAAGTAAAATACTTTTTTTCACCTGGGGGGATGGTGGGCTATGATATTACCTAAAATCTGTCAAAAAATCGGAATTTTTTTTAATGTATTAATATTCTTAGATTTTTTACTATATCTGAGACAAAAAACCGCATGTCTCTAACTTAATTAGTAAAAAAGTTATAAGCGTTTAAAAAATGTAAGTATCTGATAAATGGACCTTTAAAAGACCGAAAAAATACCTTTTGTGCAAAATGAATATTTTTCGCAGTATTGTGTCTTTAAAATGTCCCTTGCGACACAATTTTTGAAGAAATCTTATAAAATTCATTACAGAGACTCAAGATACATATAAAAATAAATTTTCCTAGCCGTTTTAATTTTGGTGGTCATTAAGATTATAAAAATTCAATATAAGTTTATAAAAGCATGAAAATTTTGTGAAAATGCAGTGTTAACGTATAAAAATAGTTAATAAAATTTTACTTTTCAACGAGTCTCTAAATTAATAAGAAAATTTGTTCGGAATACATTTTTGAATAACAACCAGGTAAAATTGAATTGAAAAATAAAAAATTTGCGAGCAAGAGACATTTCTTAGAAATTCAATTTTTTGAGTTTAAATTTAAAATAGTAATATTTTGGGTTTTTTAAGAATTTAATTTTATCATACTTCAGAGCATATACATTCAAAAAATCATAATTTTTGGTCAAAAATTAAAAGGAAGCATTTATGGTTACCCTGCCCTTTGACGATCGGAAGTTAAGTTAAGGTAACCCTAAAGCCGGCTTTTTATTTTCCGAAAATAGTTACTCGCTGGTGGGAACGTGCTGTTTGGGTTTTATTTTAATGGCTTAATTTTTTTAATTAAATTTTATTATTTAATTATTTTGTAAATGGATGTTTAGGTTTACACTGACTGTTTATTTGCATTTCTGAATGAATTGACAATCTCTTGAAAGTACTTTTTTCGTTAATATTTTCCAATTCCCTTGTTATTAGTTAAGTGTAAAAGCAACAAATATTTATGTTATCAATAGTTTATATTGTGAAATAATTTAACATATTTTTATTTTATTATTTGATTATTGCAGTAATTTTCGCGGCTTCAGTCAAGGTTCGAGATAAACCTTGTTTGTTTTTATTTGTTATTATTAATTGCAAAAGGACCAACACTAATGCTATTCCTTTTGTTTCCCTGTTTCACTTTTACTAATGAACGTACATAGTAGATGTGGTGCTCCTTGGATAATATTTCATGCGGACTACTTAAAAGTTCATGCCAATGGGCGTAAAATTAACAGTATTGGTCGCGTCTGACAAATATTAGGTAGTAACGAAAGTTTCCCGCCACCGCAAATTTGCTCTACTCAAACAGTTCACGTTTGCGTGTTTGCTCATATTTTGTCAAACTATTTTTGGACTCTTGCAAGAGACTAGCTTTAGAACTCTGTGTTGTGAAAGGTAAAAAATACTGTTATCGTTAAGTGCAATGTGTCTGAATTGGAACTATCACGTTTCCAAATTAGAAATATCATTTACTTCCAGTTCTGTTGCAAAAAGCCAGTTACAGAATATCAATGAGTTAAATTTACAGCTTTAGGCACTACTGTTGAATCAGTGTGACAGTGTTGATCATCTGATGACAGTGTGAAAGTTCGATACTGAAAGTTCAAAAGCAAGGACTGTGACATCCAAGAAGTAGAGCCCTCTGGCCGGCCTACCGATGTTGATGAGGGAGGGTCGCCTGAAAGAACTTGTGGAAGAAGATCAGTATGCAACCAATCGAGAGCAACCACCCGTTAGTCGTGCTATGCACCCCATAAACTTGAAGTGCAAGTTGAATCGCTGGGCACAGCCGAATGAATTGATTCAAGCAGGTTTGGTGGAAAACTTTCGTGACAACCTAGTAACATCTTGTCGTGATGAGAATATAAACTAAATTCCCCACCCGGAAACCAGCGTTTAAATTGCATAGCCGCCAATTTGTACAGTTTTTTCGTACAATTAGTTCCCACTATTTTCGAGCATTAAGGAGTTAATAAAAACCAATAGGATTATTTGTGTTACACATAGGAAATGGAGAGGTTATAACTCTACGCATTTGGATACTGAAGATTATAAGAGAATAGTACATTAAGCATGAAATATTATGGGGAAAAATACCAGTCTTGAAAAGACATTAATACTTTTTAATTACTAATTTAATACATTTAGAATTTAAAAATATTTAGAACTTAATATTTCTCATGTGCTATCATATTTTTATATCAGAAACAAATATTTTCCTCTTCTTAATAAATGGACATTACAAGGATAAAGTCTAAAACTAAATTCCCTTAAATATTTACCAAGATAGCAAAATATGTGTCGTTGGTATGTCAATGTTTCCTATTTCCGAAAAATGTTTATTCTAATGAAAATGAAAGAGAAATGGATATTTATGCTCTCATATAAAGATTTACAGCTGAAATCCGATAGTAAAAAAATCCGATCCCTAAGGATAGTTGCAGTTGTTGAAATGATAGATTTGTAAAGATGTCTTTTTGGGAGTTTGTACTTTTGGGATTTGGCTTTCAGTGTTTATTATTTAAATCACATTTATTTTTCACACTCACGTGAAGAATTCATATATTTGTACCTGCAATCTTACTCATATAAATGTGTAGTATTAGGAAATAACCCAAAATGCTTACTTTTCTGCATGACATGATAGCTGCAACTTAAAGAGGGAGAGAGAGAAAGTCTAAATCTTTTAAAACCTCAAATTTAAATATTTTCTTTCAGACCTCTTTTAAAATGCAAGCGACAAACATTCTAAGTTTATAAAATAGACGCTTAAACAGTATAGAATAAAAAATAGGGAAACAAATTAAGTATGCTTAATGCACATTTGCAATTCCCAAACACTTACTTGAGCAGAGGCTGTGTATTGCTTCAGTAATAAGATTTCATGTTTAATATTGATAATTATTTTTTTACGAAAGGAACAGAAAATAGGATATTTAAAAAGATAACTGAAATGTCAAAATTTGCATTATTTTTGGCTATTTTGGCAGATTTAAACTGAAAAATGGACCCGGAAGATATTTATTGATTACTTTAAAATTTTGCATCTATGTTTCTTGTACATTCTTTCAAATTTCCGCCTCATAAGAAAAAGAAAACTGCATATAAAAAAAAAGTTTCTCAAATTGAAAGTTTAGATCGTCTTGGAAAATTTTGCATATTTCGACACCATAGTTGTACCGGAAGATATTTAATGATTAAAATGAAATTTTATGGAGGATGTTTCTCGGACCATTCTTCAATTTTTCAACGCTAACAGGAAAGCATTTCGAAAAAAATACTTTTATGATCCGCCCGAATGTGTACGCTTTATAAAAAAGATTTCAAAGGAATTTAGTTCACAACGGGGAATTATGGGTCAAAAAACAACAAAAACTTAATATTTTCAAAAGTGTGAAGGATAAAATAATTTAATTTGGCATGAAGTAAGCTTAATTACAATAATTTGGAAATTATTCAAATAATCACTTTAACTTAAATTGATTATAACTAATTTTATTTAAATTATTGTGTTAGGCAAATATGGCCGCATTCGTAAGCCCCAAACGAGTAAAACTCATGCAACGAGTTTCTATCTAAGGTGTTCGTAAAGAAAATTGAGTGCATTCAGTTTAAAAACTAGAGCGTTCGTATACAAAAGTGAGTGCGTTTAGTTTCAAATTAAATAAATTGAGCTCGGAGCATGTTCTTTCGGTTGTTGAGAAGATACTCTTGCTGCATAGTGTTTTTGTTTTCAAATGGCGTCCGTAGTTATGAAAAAGTATGATGTTATGAAAAGTATTTTACCTTTGCTGAAATTGCAAATATTATTTTTTCGAGGAGGAAATTCATGCATGCGTTAGAAACTGCAACGAAGGTACATAATTTTTCAATGGTAATCATTTTCTTCTAGTTTTCCTCTTAGTAAATTCAAAAATGATTATTTTAGTGTTGAGATTTAAGTTTATTTAAACCGTTATTAGCGACATTTGAACTTCTCTTGCTAAATACTTTTGCAAAAATGCAAGTTTGAATTTAAAATTCTAAATTTTGATCAGTGCACTTCAATAATGGCCATTCTTTCTTTTTAAATCCTGTTGATTTTATATTGAGTATGTACTAAAGACTCCTCGAGAAGAGTAACAACATACGCAAATTGTAAACAAACACATCTCCTAGGCGACGAAACTGAATAAACTGAAGTTGTTCGTAAAGGCAAAAGAAACTAATAGCACTGAGCTGCACTGAACAAACGCATTTATTTCTTTTACATCTATAGATATAAAAAAATATCATAGTTAGGTATTATTAACTGGCAAAAAGTAATCTTCTGTACCTAGTTTGACATTACCATGTTTTACCAAAATAACTCCGACTAGATCTTCAGATCTCTGCTATGTCTGCTATATAAAATACTACCTATGCCAACACATTAAAAATAAGGAAAATATTAGCACAGCAAGCAAGTTATTTTAAAATTTTATTTTAAATTCGTCAGTTAATCGAACAAATTTTATACGCAATGCAAACAATTTGATTACTTTTGATCAAAATTATTTCTTTTTAAAAAATAGCAACGTTTAACAAAAGTATATCCCCAAAATTAATTCAAACTGGTCATAAAATAGTTTGGATGAACAAACAAATAACAGGATGACAAATAATCATGAAATACTTCAAGTACATAAAAAATGAATGAAGAAAAACTGGAAAAAATCAGAATTATTCTCATACTTTTCGCCTCTCTGAAATTCATATGAATTTCTAGTTTCTTCATCGAGACTAGGCAAAACAGTACTACTAAAATTGCATTTTCAAGATTATCACATCCAATTTTGAACCTTGACATGCTTTTAAATTTTTATTTAAAGAATCTCTAATACTACAAAAACATTTCAAGGTTTCGAAATTCAATTTTTCAAGGTTTTAGACTTCTTGTATTATATGAAAATGTCTAACTGATCGTTTCTTTTCATAACAGTTTTATAATATCATCAATATTAAAACCACACATACATTTTTCGAAGGCCGGACGCTTGTCCATTGTTCACTTGCCACCAATAAGGCCAGAAGTACTGGTCACTTTAGTGCGGAGGCACTTATTATGTGGACCAGCATTGCTTAATATGAAGGGATGGACGGATTGACCTGCAAGTCCATTCCGGTGACCGAATCCAGACCCGTGTTGAGGTAGCATGGATTTGAGGTAGCTAATACACAACCTGGGCGGCCAAAATCACATGCTAAAACTTAAAATTTGTACAATTTATACAAAGAATCATTAGCAAAACAAAATCTCGGCAGAAGTAAGAAATTTGCTGCATGTAAGGTCAGAACGAAAAATTCGTGCAACCATAAATTTAAAAAATAGACTGTTTTACTTAAGAAAAAAAGATTCTCCTTGCACAGCGTGAGAGGACGTTATGCGGAGTAGGTCAAGACATCCCCCTGCTATAGGTGGGTAGAATACTCATGGTATCGCCTGGAGTAGATCGAGATTTACCCCTGCTGTAGGTGGGTAGATTACTCATAGACATGGCACGTGTGTGAGAGTGCTTAGAAATTGCTGTATAGTAAAGTGCATGAACAATTTAAAGTGCATTAAAGCCACACCTACTTTTTTCGAAGTCCGGGCGCTTGACCGTTGTTCTCTTGCCACTAATAAGGCCAGGAGTACCGTTCACTTTAGTGGGGAGGCACTTATTATGTGGACCAGCATTCCTTAATATGAAGGGATGGACGAATTGACCTGGAAGTCCATTCCGGGGACCGAATCCAGACCCGTGTTGAGGTAGCATGGATTTGAGGTAGCTAATACACAAACTGGGCGGCCAAAATCACATACTAGAACTTAATATTTGTACAATTTATACAAAGAATCATTAGAAAAAAAAAAAAAAAAAAAAAAAATCTCGGCCGAAGTAATAAATGTGCTGCATATAAGGTCAGAACGAAAAATTCGAGCAACCATAAATTTAAAAAATAGACTGGTTTACTTAAGAAAAAAAGATTTTCCTTGCACAGCGTGTGAGGATACCGTCCGGAGTAGGTCAAGACGTACCCCTGCTTTAGGTGGGTAGAATCAACACCTCCTACATATAGAAAGCCTAACAACTGAAACTTTGACGTCATCATTAGGCCTTCAAGTAATGACGTCATCGCAGTTTTACATTCACAAAGTAAAACTATTTAAAATTTCTGGGGGATGCTACAAATATTAGAAAATATCTTAAATAAAGAATTAAAATTTAAATACCTGTCTCATACAAAATTATTCATTTCGATCTATTTCCTTATCATATTATCTAATTCGTCACGGTTAAAAACTTCCATTTTTCATAAAATTATATTTTTTATCTCAAATTATTAAAATATTGTTATTCATGAGTAAATTTACCAGAAACTTTGTATAATTTTATTTTGTGTAAGTAAAACTTTTAAGTATAGGCCAAACGATGACGTCAAAGCTTGGTGACGTAAGGGTTGTTAGGCTTTCTTTATCTAGGAGGTATTGGTAGAATACTCATAGAGATGGCACATGTGTGAGAGTACTTAGAAATTGCTGCTATTGTGGTATAGTAAAGTGGATGAATAATTTAAAGTGCATTAAAACACACGTACGTTTTTCGAACGCCGGGCGCTTGACCGTTGTTCACTTGCCACTAATAAGGCCAGAAGTACTGGTCACTTTAGTGCGGAGGCACTTATTATGTGGGCCAGCATTGCTTAATATGAAGGGATGGACGGAGTGACCTGCAAGTCCATTCCGGTGACCGAATCCAGACCCGTGTTGAGGTGGCATGGATTTGAGGTAGCTAATACACAACCTGGGCGACCAAAATCACATGCTAAAACTTAAAATTTGTACAATTTATACAAAGAATCATTAGCAAAACAAAACAAAACAAAATTTCGGCAGAAGTAAGAAATGTGCTGCATATAAGGTCAGAACGAAATATTCGATCAACCATAAATTTAAAAAATAGACTGTTTTACTTAAGAACAAAAGATTTTCTGTGCACAGAGTGGTATCACTGCCTTCAAAGTAGGTCAAGATGTCCCCTTGCTATAGGTGGGTAGAATACTCATAGAGATGGCACGTCTGTGAGAGTACATAGATATTGTTGTATAGTAATGTGGATGAATAATTTAAAATTCATTAAAACCACACATACTGCTTTCGAAGGCCGGGCGCTTGACCCTTGTTCATTTGCCACTAATAAGGCCAGAAGTACCGGTTACTTTAGTGCGGAGGCACTTATTATGTGGACTAGCATTGCTTAATATGAATGGATGGACGAATTGAACTGCAAGTCCATTCCGGGGACCGAATCCAGACCCGTGTTTAGGTAGCATGGATTTAAGGTAGCTAATACACAAACTGAGCGGCCAAAATCACATACTAAAACTTAAAATTTGTGCAATTTATACAAAGAATCATTAGCAAAACAAAAACAAAAAAAATCTCGACACTAAGAAATGTGCTGCATATAAGGTCAGAACGAAAAATTCGAGCAACCATAAATTTAAAAAATAGACTGTTTTACATTAGAACAAAAGATTTTCCTTGCATAGCGTGGGACCACTACCCTCAAAGTAGGTCAAGATGTCCCCCTGCTATAGGTGGGTGAAATACTCATAGAAGGCACGTGTGTGAGAGTACTTAGAAATTGTATGTTGTATAGTAAAGTGGATGAGTAATTTAAAGTGCATTGAAACCACACATACTTTTTTCGAACGCTGGGCGCTTGAACGTTGTTCACTGGTCACTAATTAGGCCAGAAATACTGGTCACTTTAGTGCGGAAGCACTTATTATGTGGACCAACATTGCTTAATATGAAGGGATGGACGAATTGACCGGCAAGTCCATTCCGGGGACCGAATCCAGACCCCTCTTGAGGTAGCATGGATTTGAGGTAGCTAATACACAACCTGGGCGTCCAAAATCACATGCTAAAACTTAAAATTTGTACAATTTATACAAAGAATCATTAGCAAAACAAAACAAAACAAAATCTCGGCAGAAGTAAGAAATTTGCTGCATGTAAGGTCAGAACGAAAAATTCGTGCAACCATAAATTTAAAAAATAGACTGTTTTACTTAAGAAAAAAAGATTTTCCTTGCACAGCGTGAGAGGACGTCATGTGGAGTAGGTCAAGACATCCCCCTGCTATAGGTGGGTAGAATACTCATGGTATCGTCTGGAGTAGGTCAAGCCGTCCCGCTGCTATAGGTGGGTGGAATACTCATAGAGATGGCACGTGTGTGAGAGTACTTAGAAATTGCTGCTGTTGTTGTATAGTAAAGTGGATGAATAATTTAAAGTGCATTAAAACCACACATACGTTTTTCGAAGGCCGGGCGCTTGACCGTTGTTCACTTGGCCAGAATAATAAGGCCAGAATCAATAAGGCCAGAAGTACCGGTGACTTTAGTGCGGAGGCACTAATTATGTGGACCAGCATTGCTTAATATGAAGGGATGGACGAATTGACCTGCAAGTCCATTCCGGGGACCGAATCCAGACCCGTGTTGAGGTAGCATGGATTTGAGGTAGCTAATACGCAACCTGGACGGCCAAAATCACATACTAAAACTTAAAATTTGTACAATTTATACAAAGTATCATTAGCAAAACAAAACAAAAAAAAAATCTCGGCAGAACTAAGAAATGTGCTGTATATAGGTCAGAACGAAAAATTCGAGCAACCATATTTTTAAAAAACAGACTGTTTTACTTAAGAAAGAAAGATTTTCCTTGGGCAGCGTGCAGTATGCTGCCCTAGAGCAGGGCGTTCATGTCACCCTGCTATAGGTGGGTAGAATGCTCATAGAGATGGCACGTGTGTGAGAGTACTTAAAAATTGTTGTATAGTAAAGTGGATGAATAATTTAATGTGCATTAATGAATTATGCTCATACTACTACTTTTTGCTGAACACAGCCAAAAAGGCACCGTTTGGTTGAAATAGCTTCTAGCTCTTGCGTAGTATTTATTTGAACCAACAGAGCTGTCAAACTGCGGGTTAAAATTCCTTCGTTCTGTTAATTTCATAATATTTGAATTGTTTCTTGTAGCTTAATATTAAATTGTTGATGACTTGAACAATTAGTTTGCCTAAGCTTATCAGTTTCAAAATATGAATGTTAAAAAAATTATGTAAATTAAACAGTTATAAAGTAATTTTAAAGCTTACCCTTAATTAACGATACTAATGGAATATAAGCAGTATTCGAGCTCTATATAGCAAAGGCGTTCGTGGAAATACTCAATAGTTTTTGCTAATAGTGGGCGCTATATACGGACTAGGATATGGCCAGTAGCGGGGTAAGACAAAAATTAGCAGTGGGAAAAGCGAGTTTTGCGAGGCTCCCATCCTATTATTTTAAGTTGCAATTTTAGGGCGGGGGGGTTAGTTTGAAAAGTTCTTTGTAACTCTGTTTTTGTTATATTAAATAAAAAAGCACTAATAAATGTTGTGTTGATAACTTATTATTTGATTTTTTTAAATGACAATCTATTCATTTAAAATATATGTATATTTGTTGCCTTTTAAATACATCACGCAGGAATGAGGGGTCGGAAACGTCCTTTCCATTTACCTGTTAATATAAACATTAATAGTCAATTTAACATTAAATCCTTTCCACAATAGATAATCCGTGCTAAAATAATCAGTCCTGTTACTACTAAATTTTGGTCAAGTGCTTTCTGTGGAAGATTCATTAGTTTTTGACGAACCATAATCGGAAAAGGTTACTATTTTTTCAAAGTTAATATTAACAAGGTACGTGAAAATGACGTTTCCGACCCACATTGCTATGTGATTCTGAACCCTCCCCCCCCTTCTTTTCTTCTACCAGGACCTTGTTAAGCTCTGAAGTTAGGGGAAGCTCCAACTCATTTAGGGGCACCCTCCACTTTTTGTTGCAGGAAGGTTTTCCAAATTTTGCACAAATTGAAACAAAACTCACTAAAGCTGCAATTCTAAATATGGAACAGCCTATTTCAGGTTGAAATTCATTCTTCCCCTCCTCTCACACACATTGCAATGTGAAAATATTGTACATTATATACATGATTACATCACAATTCCACGGTTTTAGTTGAATGAGATTTATCATTATATTGCAGTACACTTGAAAGAATTAATTAAACGTCATAAAAGTATATTGTAACTAAGTTGGGACATATCTCCGTCAGATTTTGGAGCAGATTCCGACTAAGGGTCAGGATGGCACGAATGGTTGTTAAGCAAATTATACAAAAAAAATTATCAATTCAAAACTGTCATATATTTTAGTTTAATAACAGAACATTACTAAAGCAGTGTATATTTTCAGTACACTCTCAAAAATATATACTTTAAAAATGCATTTAATAGCAAAAACTAGAATTTTTAATCACATATTTTTGTCATTTTTGGGCCCCCTTTAAATATCTTTAAAATTTTAAATGGGAGCTCAAGCTTCCTGTGCCTTTTCGCTATTCAGGCCACTACCCCTAATATGTTTTTACAAGACTTCGGAATCAGCCTGCATATAAAGCTGTGTCCTTCAGCTTAGGAAATGAAAATTTTTAAATTCATTAGTGAAGTTATTTTTTAAATGAAAATTTAAATATATAAAATAGACATATATTTTCCTCCTCACTCATGGGTCCTTCTAGCTCAGGACATTGGTCCGGTGTCTGCTAAACCCTAATTTAAACAAGAATGATTGCTTAAACACAATTTTTAAACAGGTTTTTTTTCTTCCATCGCGATATTATGTTTCATTTTTGCTCTCTCTGTAATTCCGGTACATAGTGATTTTTAAAACTAAATATTTCCATTTTTTTCAGTAATTATAGTATGCAATGCAGCTTATGAAGAATCGAATTTTTTTTAAGTCCATAGTTAAATTAATTCGGGTACAACGACAGTGAGTCGGGTGTTGTTTTTTCGAACTGCGCCCTTACATATACAATAACTATATTCGAGATACAAGCAAGTAAACGGAAATTTTTTCGACAGGTGGGACGACTTTCAGGATTTTTCTTTTAAAATGTGCTAAGTAGCATTCGCATATTGCTGATGAAATTGGATTTCAAATGACTAGTTTTCCTATTCTAAGTCCCCTTAGGTAAAAATATTCCCTTCCTAGCTAAGATCCCTTCATGAAAACTATGTGAAGCGAGGTCCTTGGAAGCGGGAGGCCGTGGGCGGTCGCCCACACCTATCCCCGCTCTGGGTATGACACACTTACGTTATGACTTACGTTACATAAACTAGGTATATGAAACTACAAGTTTTATTAAAAATAAAATTTCCTTTTTGCATACATCCAGATGTGACCTTCGGATCCCTACTGATCTTCTTTAGCAGGAAATTGAAAACCTTTGATTATGAAACAATAATGCAAAGGCATGATGCACTTACATTACGTAGTTCAGTTACATAAACTATGTATGTGTTAATACAAGTTTAATTAAAAAAAAGTTTCCTATTGTGTGCGTTATCATATGTCACCTTCGGGTCAATATTGTCTTTCACAAATTGTAATATGAGAGTGAAATCGCGCTTTTAAACAACCGTTCAGAGAAATCAGTCGATGTTTAAAAAAAAAAAAAAAAAAAAAAAAAAAAAAAAAGCGGTGATGCTTGCACAATCATGTGCTATCCGTGAGCGCACATACCGTTTCCACAATCATTGCACAATAGTTTGACGAACATTGAAGTATTTGGATTCGATCTCTGGCATCATGACTGAAGTCTTGATGTCAGAGATACAGTGAATTTCTGGTTTTTAAAAAATAAATATGAATAGATGTATATAGCTTAAATAAAAAAGAAGTTTCTTAATCACACATCAATTTAATTTATTTAAGTACTTCTTGGGGCCATTCGTTAAAAATTAAATTCATACAATTTCTATTAGAGCCACATATCTTTAGTTCCTTACCAAGCAACGATGCAATTCAAAACGTGTTACCGGGTTTTGTATTTTAGTTATCAAATTAAAGGTACATCTTTGATTTATCATTATTATTTTTGCAGAAAATGTTAGAATGTTTTTTGCAGCATTTGTAAGAAGAACATCGAATTATTTAATTTGATTTCTATTAAAAAACATCTTCGCGATCATCAGTTTCCATGTGGCTTAACATTCCCGATTAAATGTTGTCAGGATGGGTGAAAAAGTGCATGTACAAATGTATTTTATCTGATGAAACATGTTGAAAAATATCACTTATCAGCGATTGAAAAAGTAACTTTTGTTCCTAGTTTGTTGTCTGCAGTAGTTGAAAGCGCTGAGGATGATAATGTGTATGATGAGGTAGAGTGCAAGTACTCAAAACAAAATGAGAAGGATGTTGATTCAAAGGAAGCTCTTAGTGATGAAATTTTATCCGTTGTTTCTGAATCCGTTCTCCTGTGAATTTAAATGTGGAGAAGCAATAGCAGTCTTCCACATAACATTGTATCTCTTGTTGTAAATGCTGATAACTCCGTCGCACAGCTAGTCGCTTCTTTTTGTGTGAAAAAATTCAAGCAATACCACAAAAGCACAGCTGCCAACTCTCTCTCGTTTTTTTTCAGGGGGGGGGGATTACCACGAGATTTACCACTACAATTTTTAAACAGTTTTATTTTGGATTGAATTTTTGGCCTTATATTAACCATGGCGCCAGAGATGGCTTGATTAGGAAGGGGGTTCTTTCGGTCGGAGGCCGTCCATTGCACTGTGGGCGGTTGACGACTGCAACTTTGGTTGCATGGTTGGGGCGCACAAATTTTGGTACTAATTAAATATTAATGGCGGGAAATCTCGAAAAAAGCGGGAGAGTTGGCAGCTCTGACAAAAGTGCACATTGAATTGTGCATCCCGAATACACTATATGCACTAGTTATGAGTAGCTTTATCACAGATTCATTATGTAGATTAAGTGCACAATCGTGCACAATTAATTGTGTGCAGCAGCTGAGAGTGCACATACAGTGTGCTTCCCCAGTACAAACACCTGCACACTGTAACTGCACAATTTTTTTAGTGAGAAGAGTAATTAATATTTTTAGTGAAAGAGTAATTAAGTTGAAATTAATTTCCAGCAATTGGTAACTTGGACAATGCTTAGGAGGAAGTAATCAACATTTGAAGGCAACATTGCAGGTAACGTAAAGCAAAAACCATTGTTTCGAGAGCTACAATAGTCGAGCTGTAAATCCTCACGAACTCACTTGTATTTTTGAGTCGTATGGATTAAGCTCTGTAGATCTGAAGAATCGTGAAGATTTTGGCAAGATCGAAAACTTTATATTGTTCCTGCACTTAGTTTATTTTTCTTACTTCTTTTGAAAACTCATCTCTAAGCCTCGAATCCTATAATTGTGAATTATTTCTCTGTGTGATTGAATTTCTGTTTGTCTTTGGATACCGATAAACATAAAGATTTTGCGAGTTCAAAAACTTTATTTTAGTTATTTTACTTAATTCACGTCTTTTACATTTCTTACCACTTTTCATAACTCAGTTTTTAAACCTCGGCTCCTACAGCTCAGTGTGCGAAATCCCGTGGATCTGTTTTATTGCCTTGATTTTACGAGAAAGCTGTTTCAATTTGAGTGGTTCTCCGGAACGTTTGAAGATCATCTGTTGGCTTCGTATACTATTGATGACACGATCAGGAAAGTTTAGGGTCTACCGTATGCATGTGACTGACTGACTGACGTCTAGCTTCTCGGAGTGCCAGCGCAGCGCGCGTACCTCCAGTATGTAATGTTAGGGATGTTATTGTTATGGATGTGCGTAGATAGCAGCGAGGCTACCTGTATCAGTACAGAAAGTCATTTTTCTGGATGTTGGGTGTGCATGTCGACCCTTCCTCCCCCCACCATAGGTGGTCTTCACAGGAAGGGTTGCTCGACGTGTGTGGCGTGTACGGGCTTAAGGTTGATCTTGAAGGGCATGGAGAACAGCCTTGGGGCGTTTTCTATGCTGTGGGTCCGACGGCTCATAATCTGGTAGAGTGGCAATAATTTCGTTAGGAACGTTTCGTATGTTCTTGTAGAATCTCTTGGAGATTTTCAGTAAGTGGTGCTTGAGGGTCTTCATGCGGAGATCCTTGAGTATGATGTTGTTGGCAAGTAGTGGGTGACCGTAACGGATGGTTCGTAGAAATTTACTTTCCTTTGCCACTAGCCTTTGATGTGGGTGTTTGCCGCATAGGCCCACACCGGTGCAGCATATGTGGCCAAAGGTCCACCGCCTCCTAGAAACAGAAAGCCTAACCACTGCTACGTCACCAAGCCTCTACGTCATCAGTTGGCCTTCTAAAGTTGACGTTATCACAGATTAAATTTGATAAAGTAAAACTATTCGAAATTTTTGGTGAATTTACTCTCTCATGACAACATTTTAATGAATTGAGATAGAAAAATTAATTTTACAAAAAGGAGCAGTTTTTAACTGTAACTAATTATATAATGTAATAAGGGAGTAAATCACAATATATTGTTTTGTGTCACGAACGTATTTTAATTTTTATCTTTCACTTAAGATACTTTTTAGTATTTGTAGCATTCACCAGAAATCTGAAATAGTTTTAATTTATGAGAATGAAAGTGTGCTCACGTCATTACTTGAAGGCGTAATGATGGCGTCAAAGCTTTAGCACTCAGGCTTTCTGTATCTAGGAGGCAGTGAATGGTCTAACAATGGCTTTGTATAAAAGCACTTTCTTCTGTGTGCTGAGTTTGCGCATATATATGAGAGTGAAGATTCTCTGGAAGGCTCCGGTCATCTTGCCTCTGGTTCTGTTTATGTGCTTCTTCCAAGTAAGCAGTTTGTCAATTTCGACACCAAGATATGGTGCGCTATCAGCCCATTCCAGTACCGTGTTGTCTACATGTAAACGGGAGGGTGGGAATTTCCTTCCAATGGAGAGTGCCTTGCATTCGGATGGGTTTAACTTTATTTTCCAATTCCGCATCCACAACTCAAGTTGGTTAATGTGGTGTTGGAGGTTCGTGTGGAGCGTTCTTTCGTTCTTGGCTCTGCCGATGATAGCAGTATCATCCGCATACAAGGCAATATCAGTGGTTTGGTTTCTGGGTATGTCGTTTACATAGAGACTGTAAAGGGTTGGGCCTAGGACTGAACCTTGTGGCACTCCACTCTTGATGGGAAAGTTGTCCGAGACAGCATCTTGTATTCTGACCGAATAGCTGCGTCCCTGTAGATAGTTGTAAAGGAGATGGACAAGAGAGTCTGGCACGCCCATACCGAACAGTTACCGTATGCATGTGCGTGTGTGTGAGCTGGTTTTAAAGGAATCTCTTTTATTCGAAAGTTGGTTGAATGCGGACAGTCATGGACTACATATGACGATATGCTATCAGCTTGCAGTGTTTTTCTCTTAAAATTCTTTTTTACACTTGTGTTAGGTAAGTCAGGACTCTCTTATTCCGGGATCACTCAAGCGAAAAAAACGAACTTAATTACTCGCGCAGGGTATCTCACAACCAGCTGTGAATTTTTATTTATATTTATTTATTTATACCATAAAGCGAAACATGAGAGGTAAAAAGTGAAAAATAAATTGATAAATATAGTTGTAACCAAAGATTTTTATAAAAATTCTTGAAAAACAATATAAAAATATGTGTATATACTCAGAACTAGGGCCTCTCTCAGAATAATTGCGGAAGTACTCGCGCAGGATGTGACGTGACCGGCGTGCCAAAATTCAAACACCTGTTTGAAGAATTCCACCACAAGTTTTACTCCTTGAAGTTTATGACCTTAAAGTTATCTGCACCAGGTCTCATCAATTTTCAAAAACAAAAGCTAGGAAGGTACATCGAAAAAAAGTGTAGCTCGGAATAATAACATAATTCGATTTGGGTATGGCACACCCGACGTGGCGATATCCGAAAACCTGTTTGAATAATTTCAAAACAAATTTTTTCAATTGAAGGTTATAGCCTTAAAGCCATCTACACGATGTTCATCCATTATAGAAAAATTAGGAAGGCATATCAAAAACAAAAGCGTAGCGGTATGTTCAACACCTCCTAGATAAAGAAAGCCTAACAACTGCTACGTCATTAAGCTTTGACGTCATCACTAGGCCTACACTTCAAAGTTTTATTTTCAGAAAAAAAAAAACGATTAAAAATTTCGGCAAATTTACTCATCCATAGCAAAATTTTAATAATTTGAGTTAAACATGCAACGGAATAATTTTGAGTGTCCCTGGAAAAGAACTATTAATTATACATGCATGAAAGGTAGCCTACGATACCAAGGAAGTGTACAACTCTCTGTCAGTGAAAAAAAGATTTAGTATCAGTTCACGATTTACACAGATGCCCATAGACAGTAATGCATATGAATTATTTTATGTGACCCTGTAAAAGACAGCAGTGTTCATGTGGCAGCTCTGGAGATCTAGAACATGAAATATTGTTATCGATGGAATGACATACAATTTAAACACTATGACATACTTTTGAGTGTTCTTGTAAAAGAACTCTTTACGCTTCCCGCATAAAAGTTAACCTAAAATACCCAGGAATTGTACACCCTTCCATCACTGAGAAAAAATTTAGAATGATTTCAGTAGTTCCAGATATGTCCGTACAGCGTAACGCATAAGAATTCTTTTGAGTGTCCCTGAAAAAGGAAGCGGTGTATACATTCTGACGTGTTCAGGTGTACTTTTTGCAGTTCAAGAATGGCAAATATCCTTAATATTGTAATGATATTGGAGTTAAACATGCAATGGCATTATTTGTAGTGTCCCTGTAAAAGAACTATTAATGCTACAAGCATGAAGGTAGTCTAAAGTTCCAAGGAAGTGTACACCTCTCAATCAGTCAAAATAAGTATAGAATCGGCTCAGTAGTTACAAAGATTCCATAGAGCCTAATGTATAAGAATTATTTTAAGTGACCCTGAAAAATGCATTAGTGTTCAGGTGGAAGCTCTGGCGATCTACAACTGGAAATATTCTTATAGACGTAATGACATAGAAGTTAAACACTATGACATTATTTTGAGTGTTCCTGTAAAAGCACTGTTTATGCTTCGTGCATCAATGTTAGCCTAAAATAACAAGGAATTGTAAACTCTTCCATGACTGAAAAAAGTTTAAGAATGGGTTGAGTAGTTACAAACATGTCCGTAGAGCGTAATGCATCAGAATTCTTTTGAGTGTCCCTGTAAAAGGAAGCGGTGTATACATTCTCACGTGTTCAGGTGTACTTTGTGCAGCTCAAGAACTGCAAATATTCTTGCAATTATAATTATATTGAAGTTAAACATGCAATGGCATTATTTTGAGTGTCCCTGGAAAACAACAATTAATTATTCATGCATGAAAGGTAGCCTAAGATACAAAGCAAGTGCACAACTCTCTATCAGAGAACAAAAGGTTTAGTATCAGTTCACTAGTTACACAGATGCCCATAGACAGTAATGTATAAGAATTATTTTAGGTCACCCTGTAAAAGACAGCAGTGTTTATGTGGAAGCTCTGGAGATCGAGAACTGGAAATATTCTTATCGATGGAATGACATACAATTTAAACACTATCACATTCTTTTGAGTGTTCTTGTAAAAGAACTCTTTACGCTTCCTGCATAAAAGTCAACCTAAAATACCCAGGAATTGTACACTCTTCCATCACTGAAAAAAGTTTTAGAATGGGTTCAGTAGTTACAGATATGTCCGTAGAGCGTAATGCATAAGAATTCTTTTGAGTGTCCCTGTAAAAGGAAGCGGTGTATTCATTCTGACTTGTTCAGGTGTACTTTTTGCAGCTCAAGAATTTCAAATATCCTTACAATTGTCATGATATTGGAGTTAAATATGCAATGGAATTATTTTGAGTGTCCCTGTAAAAGAACTATTAATGCTACAAGCATGAAAGGTAGCCTAACATTCCAAGGAAATGTTAACCTCTCTATCAGTGAAAAAAAAGCAAAGAATCGGTTTAGTAGTTACAAAGATTCCATAGAGCGTACCCTAGTAGCAATGGGTGATTGGCATTTCCTTGGGCGATGACCGGTTTGACTGGCTTCTCATCGTTACGCGAAATGCAAAGCTTTAATGCTTGTGACCCCCCTAACCCCCCCCCCTTGGCTACACCCTGATTTCCACCCCACTCAGAAAATAATAGAAAAAAATACAATAAAGATCAAGGGAAACAAATCATGTTACTTATAATGAGAATCATGATAAAAATACAGAGGATTAATACAATATACAAAATTATGAGATTATAGTACATCTTATTTAAACATGTATATTCAATAGTAATTTAGGACTTGTAGATGTTCTAATTATAGTTTGTTTTTTTTTTCCCATTATTTTCTGTTCCGTAACACAGCTTTGCTGCTCTACAAATCTGAGATATTTCCTTCTCACAGCTTAACCTTCATTAAATGTTAATTTATCAATATTTTTATCATCCTTACTTGTTACTGTGTCATGTGACCATATTTCAGAGTTGCTTATGTCCGTAACTAAATCTCAAAAATTTCAAGCTGAACTTTAAATTTATCCACAAATATGTAATTTTCTCCATTTCTTATGTTTACTTATTTCGACGGTGGCTGAAGCCCCATCAGTCACCCTCTGGCCAAGGACGTACCCGGGGGGGGCTGGAACCCCTTCGAAATTTCAGTTTTTATGAACAAAGCAATAATCCTTTTGGTAAAAGCATACAAGCCGGTGCGCACCCCATGTAAACACGGCAACAGTCGCTGGAGCTTGGCGGTTGCCAAGCCCCAGCGACTGTCGCCAACCATTTTGCACGATCAGCATAGTCAAAGTATTTTAACACATTAAAATTGCACATATATTCCACTAACAAAAACATTAAAGCCAAATACACCGTCCATATTTAAGCTAAAAAGCGTCAGCAAATTCAGTAACAGGCAATTTAAAATGAGCAAACAGTCGACCGTTTTTTAACTAAAAAAACTACAGTGGATCAAGCTACCTAGTTCTACAGCTAATGTAACCTGGGCAAACACTGGCCCATTTTCAACTAAAAAAACATCAGTGGATTAAACAACCTAGTTGTACAGTAGGGCGGAGCATAAAAAAAAATTTCGATATTGTTTTTGCCCTAGTGCTAAAAAGTTGTGTACTGGTGGGTAGGTCACATGTGCAAAATTTTAAGGAAAACAAAAAATATCTTCTGGTTCCTAAATGACCATGTTCTTTAACAGATTTTTATTATAAATGCTTTTCTTCTATTGTTTTGTACGCAGCTCGTCTTTTTGTTTATAAATAAAACTCAGAATGAAAAACAAAAGAAATTTGCCTCAGAGAGATAGTAGTTAGTGTAATGCGTGCGCAAACGTTGATGATCTGCTGTTTTCACTGTCCAGTCACAATCAAGGTCTCCTTCATTTAGAAGGGAAATTCCATTTCGTATTTTCATTCAAGAGTGTTTCTCTTTGCTTTTGTTCTCGAGTTAGTGATTATTTTATAATCGTGCATTCTAAATTAGTTAAAACTAGTTAAATATTAATAAAACTGTATGATTTAGCAATTATTTGAAAGAAAACAATAATGCAGGATAGAAGCAGTGTATTTTGTCCAGTGTTCGGCGCTCCATTAGAGTTAAGTTGTCATATTTTTCCAACATATAGGGATGTAATGAAATATTATTTGTTGGTGCGAATTGATTTTCCAAAAAATTGAAGAAAGCCAATCCAGGTACTTCAGAAATCGCAGATAAAGTTGCAGAGAGTATTGAAAAAATTTGTCGCACAGCATCTCTGCCATTTATTTCACGTCAACGTATAATATAGATGATTCGATCATACAATGAAAAATACAAGAACATAAAGAAATATTTTGGTGTGAAAAAGCTGACAACCTCAACTTTAGAAACGAAGCTTATAACCTTCCAGAAAGACTCTGAGAAGCTGTTCGACATTTCTTCCTGTATATGTGTTTCATTTGATAAATATTCTTGCCCAAATTCTAGAAGAGTTCCTGAAATTGAAAAATCTTGTCTTATAGACCAAAGAACACTTCGGCAAATGTGCACAGGTGCAGTTAATTTAAAAGAAACTTTAAAATTGAGAAAGCGACCCGATAGAAAGCAGAAAGAGACAGAACGAATGATTCTTAAAAGAAACGTTTCTTCATCTTCTACTCAGTCTAGGATCGCTACTCCTGATCAAGATTCTGATGAAGATTATCTCAATTCTGATGATAATGACATGGATTATTTCAAGCCTTCCTCACATACAGCCAGTTTGATACAATTTGAAAGGAAAAAAACGCCACGATCAAACCGATATGCAGCAGTAGCTATAGCTTGTGATAGAACTGGAGTTTCAGATGGGGCTGGAGCTATTATTACAAGTGATGTTTTAAAAGATTTGGGAATGATTACTGAAAATGACACGTCAAATGTGGTTGATCGACATAAAATAAGGAGAGAAAGGAAAAGAATTCGGACAGGTTATCAACAGGAAAATGAAAGAGATATGGAAACACTAAAGGGACTTAATTTGACGGACGGAAGAACCAAACTCTAATTCAAGAAAACATAAGAGGAAAAATTGTTTGAGAAAACAGTGCTGAAGAGCACATTACACTGATTAAGGAACCGGGAAGCAAATACCTTGGACACACAGCATCAACGTCCTTGTCGGATTTAAATATTTTTCAAATGATCTTGCACTTCTTGGAGAGTAAGAGTATTGATATTCATCAGTTAGTAACTATAGGGTGCAACGGAACAGCTGTTAATACTGGTTACAAAAAAGGCATAATTCACCGTTTTGAGGAAGCTATTGGGAAACCCGTACACTGGTTTATCTGCCAGTTACATGGCAATGATATTCCACTCCGTCATTTAATGCAGCATTTAGATGGTGGAACGAGTGGTCTTAATGCATTTTCTGGTCCAATTGGGAAAGCTCTGGCAAGTTGTGAAAACCGCCCAGTTGTAAGATTTGTAGCCATTTCGAGTGAATTTCAAGAAAATAGATATAAAGGATCTTAGCACAGACCAGCAATATCTATGGAATATCTGTCAAGCTGTCTTAAATGGAAGCTGCTCATTAAGTTTGTCACAAAAGCATCCTGGAAATTATCTCATGCACGCTGGCTAACAACTGCAAATCGCATTATGCATTTGTACATTAGCTGTTCAAAGACTTCAAACTCTGGCAGAATTCGTTATGAAAGATTACGCCCCTACTTGGTTTACGATCAAACTAAACCCATTTTGCACCGATGGTCCCAGAAACTTGTCGTCGATCTTATTATCCAAAGAAATGGCTATTTCGGCCATCCAGAAGTGATAATACTGTCGATGATCACACACAATAGAAAGCCCATTCGAGAACTTGGCCTATGTAGGATTTTACGGGCGAGAAGAGAAAAAACGGAAGGAATCCGACCCTACATCATTCTGTCACTTAACTTCAAGCAGAAATGTTTGTTGATGGAACCCCAATAACAACACATTTAGCAGAAGATGATTTGAAAGTTGCGATTTTGATGGGAGTGTCTGTAGATAAACACGGAAAGTCAAAAATTTCCATGCCCCACCCAAAATGCTGAACGTTTTGTGAAACTCGTAACTGAAGTTTCTGTGGTTGTGTGTGGAGAAGATACGAAGACGGGTTAGTTAGAACGCGATTTGAGTCCAGAAAAGATATGCCCTCACTTGAAACCAAATGTAAGTATCGCGTAAAACCGAAATAACTGCAAGACAATATACTTAAATGCCCATGTGGTTGGGTGGGCGCGAGTGGAACTCGCAATACAGCCACCTCCTCCTTGTCAGTTCTAGGTTTTTTCGAATTTTAAATCAGAAAAAAAAGAAAAAGAAGCTGCAAGAGAAATGCTGCATAGAAAGCTGCATAGAAATGCTGCATAGAAATTCTATGCAGCGAAGAGCTGCATAGAAAAAAAGAAAAGAAAATTAATATTTTTTACAATTTTATTAAAATCTGCCAAACTTCACAGGCATTTTGGAACCGGAAGATATTTTTTGTTTTCCTTATAATTTTACACACGGCCAACCAGTACACAACTTTTCAGCACTAGGGCAGAAACAAAATCGAAAACTTTTTTTTACACTCCGTCCTATTGTACAGCTAATGTAAACTGGGCAAACACTGGCCCATTTTCAACTCAAAAAAACATCAGTGGATTAAACAACTTAGTTGCATACCTCATATGAAGTCTGTATGATTAGAATAGCACATACAACAACATAAAAAATAAAAATTTCAATTTAAAAATCGCATTAAAAACCTTAAACATTGCAAAGATTCGTTAAAAACAAAAGCACTTTCCTTTATTTTTTTTCATTAACCGCTCAGAAATGTCCCTAACACCCACCGGCTTATAACGGAAAACCACCATGCTTTCTTTTATTTAGTTTTATATTGACACTGCATTTCTAACAAACACACACACTTTCTTTTCATACAATAACATAACACATTTCATTCCCTTCCTTCCATAACATGAAACAATTTCAAATTCCCAAACTGACGATCTATACGTTTTTATTTTTTATTTTTATGGTTGCCAGCCTAAACAACCACCGGCAGGGTACTTCACTCCCGCTGAGCATCGCCCAGGATGTTGCCAGAACCAATGCCAAATCAAACATGTAAACAAACATCAAAATGTAAACAACACCACATACGGAATATAGTTATCCTTTTTGTGAAAAATTTTGCCTTTTTTTTCCATTTGGACCCTCCCAGAAATTTTTTCTAGGTACGTCCCTGCCCCTGCTCTCTTCTCCTAGATCTGCTACTGAATAATTTGGTTTTTTGATAATACTTAAATGTAAACTTTAATGAAGGCTCTTACATTCATATAAATTGATTGATTTAGGAAATTAAATGCAGAAATTCACTAACTCTCATATCTGAAAACTATTGGTTGTAGAATGTTGAAACTTTACATTTAGGATTGTTGTAACATTAATTTATGTTAGTGGTCATTCTCAGCTACATTTGACCTATGGAATCCCTGTTTTATCTGGAATTTTCTTGCAATATGTGTTTCACAGTGTCCAGTAAAAGTTAACCACACTGTCTTTCTCTATTACTCTTTTAAATTCCTTCTCTGAAAGCATGACATAATGAGTGAATATCCCCTAAAATATAAATTATTGTTAATTTTACAGAGTATTTTGTATGTTAATCATGGGTGCCCATAGAAATTTTTCTAAGGGGAGAGGGGCAAACATTAAAAAAAAAAATTAGAAGGGGACAAATTTTGAATTTGTAACAACTTTAGTTCCAATTTTGCTTTCTGGTGCAATTTGATTTACATCATAAGACAATATGCTAAATCTAAAAAAAAAGGTGGACAATTTCCCTACCTTGCACCCCCCCCCCTTTACGGGTACCCACGGTATTAATGTTATATTCTTCAACTATTTAATCTTATTCTGTGGTTTTCTGAACTTGCAGGTGGCAGAACAGATTTCATTATTGACATTGTTGAGCAAGCCCAGTAGAAGTTGGGTCTTCTACTGGGCATCATGTCAGCCTTGCAGCATTTGGGTCTTCTACTGGGCATCATTAAAGGTAAATAAAATTATGATATTGGTAAAATTTACTTTTAACCAGGATATAAATAAAAAATAATTTTGATCCTTTTTTCTATTGAATTTCAATGAAATGTATCTGCAATATTGGCTATATAATAGTAGTTTCACTACCAATAAACTTTTAAATAGTACCTCACAGGATTGTAAAACATTGAAAACCCAAACCGATATTTTTACATAGCAGCAAGTTAATATTTAACCAAAATATATTTAAAATGTATCCACAATATTAGGTAAGCATTGGTAATATTTCTAATGTATTCCTAATATTGACAAGTAATTATTTTTAGACATTTTTATAGTATTTTTATTTTTTCATGTTCATATACTTAATTATTCAATATTATCATTAAATTGGAAATAAATACTAATGTAAAATGTAACAAATTAATATTTACCCAATATATTGTCAATGCTAATGAATTTAAATTAAATATATTTAAAATGTATCCACAACATCTCGTGTATGCTTCGAATTTTCCTCATATTGCACAAGTAAATATTTTTAATGTGTTATCATCTTAATATATTATTACTGGCGTATTATCTCTCTTTATCTATTTGTTATACATTATTTTTGCATTTAAAATCTGAAAAATAATATTTGTATATAAATGCATTTATATACAATTTTCTGAAAAATATATTTTAACAAATAAGTCAAATAGTATTACTGAAAAATTTAATGTAATATGATCATAGGCGCACCCACGGAGGGGGCTATTGGGAAATTAGAAGTGAAAAGTATTGAAAATTGTCACTAATGACTTAAATGTTTTCTTTTTAAAAAATGTCTTCAAATTATTTCTAAAATAATTTTTACCAAAAAAAGATGTTAGTTTTTAAATGAAAACTTACAGTTAGAATATGAAACAGGGTTAAACATGGTTACAACATCACTGAAAAGATCATATAATTTTTTGATTCTAAATCGAGTTACATTGCTCGTGGGGTTGTGTTCTACGGACAAGTCGACTGGCACAGAATATTTTTGACGTTATAAGAGAGTTATAACTATAATTGAGGTCACTAAAACCGAGTTCAGCAGTATTCGTAGCCCAGCCCCCCCTCATCTGAAATCCTGGGTGCGCCACTGAATATGATTGTTCCCCTATTATCATGGGCAAGCGGGGTACATTCTCTAGTCTCCAAATTTAAGGACTCTTAAATTATTGCAGAATGTGAATTTTGAGTATTAAATTTTCCAAGATAGTAAATGCTTGTTTCTTTTCAAAAGTTTGACTCTTAGTGGCAAAATAGATCACAAACAGATGTGCCTAGTTTTAATAGGGTTTGTTTATTTTTAAGATCGTTTAATCAGATGTTTCTTAACTATATTTGATAATATTCACTTCGTCTATCCCCTTTACATAAAGCTTGCTGTATACTTGTTCAATCTCAGACAATTCAAATAATTGTTGCTATTCGATTAATTTTAGCAGCAGAGTAATCAGTTACTGCTAAACAGATTTACCACTTTCAGTAATATCATGGAAAAGTCAGAATTTTAGTTGTACTTTTTTTGAGACTTCACTTTTAATAAATCTTGTTTCACTTATTGCAAAGAAAATGTTCATTAGCATTCACATTTATCTGTCATATTTCATGTTAAATTCATTTAATCATGACATAGATTTGTACTAGAACACTGTTTGAAAATACAGAAAGACAATTATCAGAGTCTGTGAAGAAAGAAAATGTAAGGGGCACCCATTTAGACCCATACTTCTGACCCAAGCCCTGTAGTTCGGGAACCAGCTGACATTTTAGGCTCATCATCGCAAAAAGTCTGAGATTTTTTACACGGGTTCATTTTATATTGTAAGTAAAGATAGTAAACGTCAGCTGACAGAGTAGCAGTGGGTGTAGCCACCCAGGCCAATCCTCAGATGGTGATTGAAAGTTACAGCGTCTTGCTAGATGTAGAGGCGCCTGATGTATTTCACTTGCATCAGCTGATCACTTTTACACTGCGAAAAATTCAGCGGGAACATCTTTCAGGTAACTCGTGTTTAACAGCTGAGCAAAAAATAAATTACACATAACTTGAGGTACGAAATAAATGCAAATTTAAGGGAAATATTCTTCAATGTTTATATATAGGGGAAGGTGGCCCAAAATGATTCCCTTAAGGTGAAAACTTGCAGAAAATAACATAAATGTTAAATGAAACTTTGAACCTTTGCCACTATATTTTACATTATATTTTGCATAATAAACATACTTTAATAATATTTAAGCCCAAATTGAGTAACGAAAAAAAAAAAAAATAGAATTTTGAAGAGTCCAAAGGATCATAGACATAATATGGACCTTCATTTGAAAATAATTGCAAATTGTTTTATATCGGCAGAATACAAGATGTAAAAGTAATTATGACTATACATAATGAAATAAAATAAGTTTTACAATCATATAGTATGCATAATATTTAATGAAGATTTTAAAATAGAAAAGTGTCACAAACAATAAATGCAGAAATGAATTAAATAATTTAATGGGGAGTCATGCATTTTGAGAACGTTTGAAGGGAACCAAGAAACCAAGAAAGCTGAACTTAATAAAATAGTTCTTTATAGAAGTTACCTGAAAGAAGTTGTCCGCTGAATTTTCCGCGGTATAAAAGTGATCAGTTGATGGAAGTGAAATACATTGGGGACCTGCCTGTGCGTGTAGCAATACGCTGTAACTTTCAATTGCCAGCTGACCACTTTTTCACTTGATCCTGGTAAATTTTATTTCTTATAGTGATTTTTACCAATATTGTTTTGAATGTGACCTTTAGAAAAACATAACTAAAACCTTTATCAAAAACAAAAAATATATATTTATATATGAGTTCAACAAAGGTCATAGTTAGCAGGCACCGCTGACCGACAACATAGTTGCTAAATTTAGAGAATGGCCAAAAATAACTGTTGTGAAAATTAAAATATTTATTTTAAAAATTACACCTGCTGGAAACCCCAAGCATCTCGACAGTATGTGCAGGCATGTTGTCACTTAAGCTTCTGCTTGACTAGTATCAGCATATAAACTGAACTAAAATTTTCAAAGGCTTATTTTCTCACAATTGGCTAGCCATTGTACTTTTTTTGTGTTCAATGCTTAAAATAAATGACTGTATCCTGAAGCGAATTTCCCTCATTGTATGCTCACCTGTAAGCTTCATTCATTGCTCATGAGTTACTGTAGTTTCCGTATATCACTGATTTAATTACATAATTTTTAAACATAAATGATACTGATAAAAGTTTACAACTTGTGAAGTCATGAGATAAGTCAGTTTTGGTATGTGTAGGTACTGATTGAGACAGTAATGATATATGAAATTATTGATTATAAATTCATCATTTAATCACTCTTAGTAGGCCAACCGAGATGTATGGTGGATAAAGCACCGTACTCCGGTTTTGGGTTCAACTCCCAGCGGCCGGGGTTTGATCCCCAGCTGGACATGGCTGTCATTGTGTCTGCCCCTTCATAGGGGGTAACACTGGCCGTCCACTACGTGCGCCCATAATAAAATGGCCACACCTTTGGGCAGTTGTATAGGACAATGCCTAATTGGCAAGTTCCTGCTCCTTAAAAAAAATGAAAAAACTCTTAGTTGTAGTCTTATTCAGATTTTTAATTTTGTCTTGTTTAATTTTATTTATTTACAGGTGCTGCTCGAAACTTCAATAAAGCCCTGATAGATGTCCAAGTTACTAGTTAATTAAAAAATGGTTGAGGGCATGCGATCGGGAGTAGGACGTCTGGAACGGGCTTTGAAGCAGAAGCAAATTTTGTATCAATAAATAAACTTTAATAAATTTTCTTTTAAAACTATCTCTCTTTCTCTATTTCTGAAGTGAACTATCAGTGACAAAGCTGATTAGAAACTAGTTTTTATTAGCTAAACATTTTTAACCCTTATAGCTACAAGTATGCCTCTCAGACACCATTTGCTTATGTTGAAGAAAAATAAATACATTTGTGAGGAAAATATAGTGTATGATTTTTCATCTAAGGTGCTAATAACGCAAGTGTTATAATGAAATATATTACATCTGAAATGTAATATATTTAAAGATTGTATTAAATGACTTTAATACTATTAATTACACGCCGTTACAGTATTTAAAGTTTTACACTTATAAACTAAAAGTCAAAATATGAAGAGAATAGGTTGGAGTTGTCGAACAGACAAGACTGCATTTTTCTTGACAAGACTATGTGCGACTTGATTTTGCCTCTTCCCAAAATATATTGCAGTACATAAACCTCTTGTAGAAAAGTAATCTTGGTTAAGTCTCGGGGAACCTAACAGCTGTGAAAGTGTAGACTAGATATTGTCAGAGGATCTGAAAAGTTAGCTAAGCTAGAACGCTTTATAGAGGTAATGAAAAAAATCTTGTACCATGAAATTAAGATTTTAAGTAAGTAATTTTAGGCTAAAATAAATCTAACTAGTTTGTTATTTGTAGTTTTATGGGTTATTGTATATTTGCATATTTTAGCTTTGAAAGCTAAATCATCTGAATATCCTTAGCATCTGAAATATCCTCCCTTTAAAAATGAGAATTTCCTGTTACTAACTGTCCTGGCATGTAACATTGGGGAAGCAAAATGTTTCCTATTGTAGACAATGCTATTTTCAAATAGGCTATATTTGAATTTTAGGGGATGGGACAATTTCTCACTTTGCCCTTAAGTTACACCATAGCTGAAACATTAATCTTCTAAAAATACATGCTTATTTTGCAATCTTAGGCATGCTATCTTTTGATTACTGCAAAAGATGAGTGCAGTACTAAAAAAAAATAACATGAATTAGCAGGGTCCGTATGCCTCCTGGATTTTCATTTTAAAAATTAAGGGCCCCTAAAAATTTCCGACTTTTATGGGAGACTCCTGAAATTTAGTAACTAATCCTGGAAATATTGTGTATTTAAGTTTTTGATCTGATATTTAAAGTTTCAAAATGTTCTACCGCAGTTATGATCTACCGAAAACAATCTGCAATTATTATTATATGTTAACAAATTTGACAATATTTTTCAAAAATTGTATAAATTTTTATTTCAGCTAAATTTTAAATTTGAAAGTTTTAATAAATGATTTTTAAATACAATCATTTTGTTTTGTATTGTTTGTGTAAATGTGTATGGTTTCTAATAAAGATTCATACATGTGGTTTTTTTTTAATCTCTCTTTTTTAATATGAAAACTGTAATTTTCATTCTTTGAGGTTTGCAACTAAAGTAATACATTACTTTTAAAATTAAGTATATTTTAATTCATCTACCGACCAACATTTTTCATTTAATTTTTTTAAAAGGAATTTAAATTACTTTTAATATTTTTGTAATAAATACTTATTAATTTAAGAAAATTAGGAATGTATTATGCATGAGGCTGGCCTAGTCAAATTTTTAAAAAAGACCCAATTATGGTAACACATTATAGTATTATGCAAATATTTTTATTAAATGTTGGATAACATCTTTGTGAACTATGGGTTTTTCAATTATAACAGGTCAAAACACTTTTTTTTAAGTGAAAATTACATTAACTTCAAGAAACAATAAAATTTTAATGCACTTAGAAACTTTCGACTGCTCCTGGAAAAATTATATTTGATCCTGGAAAACTCCTGGAATTTACATCACAAAAAAAGAGTATAAACTCCGAAGAGTATGTAAGTTGCATTGCAATTTGAATAATTTTAGAAAACTTATGGTTGTTTCTCAAAGAGAGTTAACTTTCATTCCAAACAAATGTTGCAGGGTTACCACTGGTCAGAGAATTTCATGTTGGCGAAAAAATTGCAAATTTTGGCCCCAAACCTGGAAAATCAAATAATTTGGACTGGAAAATCAGTGTTTGTAAATAAACAATGTTTAACCTTACTTTGGAAAGCTAAAAATGTTATATGCAAAGTTGACATCATAAACATAAAAAATAGTCTGAATTTTTATAACATGATAATCTGGAAAAGTTGGAATTTTTTTTCAGAAATTGAGTGTCAACCCTGTGTTGAGAAAATTTGTTATTGGCGAGAGAATATTTTATGCAGCAAATTTTAGAGAAAACTTAAAATTTTTTACTTTAACCTACACAATTTATTTTTTAGTTTGAAAAGGTTGTTTTTTCATACATTATTTGGCATATTATAAAAATCACTATTTTAAAACATTGAGGTTATACAACTGCTTAGTAATTAAATCACCATCTAATATTTCTCTGTCATGAAAGAGGAACACATTGTTTTTTACATTTTTTGAAAATGAACCTTCAGTTTCTGAGGAAATTAATAAAAATATTTAAAGAATGCTGGTACTGAAAGAATTACAAATATATCTTATTGCAGGCAATACACACTTTTGAATGTGCTATTTCATCATTATCTACAACACTGTTCATTGATAAGTAAAATAGGGAAAATTGAAACAAATTTATCTAATGAAAACTATTTCATATATAAATGGTTAAGTAAAGATTGGTTTCTCTTGTAAATAGAAAATGACATTACTAAGATACAAATATTTTATTACAATTCTGTAAATTATCTTAGTTTTGCTAATTAACAATTAAGCTTTTATCAAACTAAAAGCATTGAAGAAATTCACAAAACTAACCTTAATAAAGTCCTTCTATCAGTGTTTCAGGAAAAACAATATTTAAGGATAATTAATTGGATAAAGCACTGATCGGACTAATCTTTTAAAAATCTATATCAGTTCAATAAAAATAAATTGGCAACCATCGTGACATAAAATTAAGAGAATGGGCAAGTCCCTTTAAACCAATCTAGACGCGATGAAAACATAATGGCAAGTAATACCATAAACAGCATTTGGCCCATTATACCATCTAAATTGAATGAGCCAATACCTCTGAATCCATGGCGGCGCGGCGAAAACTCATTGGGTAGTGATACCTTGGCCGGCGGCAAGTCCAAGATGACATAAAGTGGATGTATCCATGCACTTTCACCATGCCCGGCCCGATGCGTATTCACTGGCGATTCGCTACGCGGCCAGTCTCTGGCCAAGGGGAAATTGCTACTAGGGTAGTGTATAACAATTATTTAAGTGACCCTGTAAAATGCAGTAGTGTTCAGGTAGCAGCTCTGGAGATCTAGAACTGGAAATATTCTTATAGACGTAATGACATAGAAGTTAAACACTATGACATTATTTTGAGTGTTCCTGTAAAAGCACTGTTTATGCTTCGTGCATCAATGTTAGCCTAAAATAACAAGGAATTTTACACTCTTCCATGAATGAAAAAAGTTGAAGAATGGGTTGAGTAGTTACAGAGATGTCCGTAGAGCGTAATGCATCAGAATTCATTTGAGTGTCCCTGTAAAAGGAAGCTGTGTATTCATTCTGACGTGTTAAGGTGTACGTTGTGCAGCTCAAGTATGGCAAATATCCTTAAAATTGTAATGATATTGATGTTAAACATGCAATGGTATTATTTTGAGTGTCCCTGTAAAAGAACTATTAATTATACATGCATGAAAGGTAGCGTAAGATACCAAGCAAGTGTACAACTCTCCATCAGAGAAAAAAAGGTTTAAATCAGTTCACTAGTTACACAGATGCCCAAATACAGTAATGTATGAGAATTATTTTAGGTGACCCTGTAAAAGACAGCAGTGTTTACGTGGAAGCTCTGGAGATCTAGAACTGGAAATATTCTTATCGATGGCATGACGAACAATTTAAACACTATGAATTCATTTTGAGTGTGCCTGTAAAAGAACGCTTTACGCTTCCCGCATAAAAGTTAACCTAAAATAATAAGGAATTGTATACAATCTTCCATCACGGAAAAAAGTTTTAGAAAGAGTGCAGTAGCTACAGATATGTCCTTAGAGCGTAACGCACAAAAATTCTTTTCTTTTCCCTGTAAAAATAAGGGAATTCTTTTCTTTTCCTTTTAAAAATAACTGCATTAAACATTCTGCTGTGTTGAGGGGACGGTTTATTTTCAGTGTCTCAGTGAAAGAACTATTAATTATACAAGCATGAAAGGTAGCCTAGGATACCAAGGAAGTGTACGACTGTCTATTAGAAAAAAAATTAGAATCCGTTCACTATTTACACAGATCCCCATAGATCGTAATGTATAAGAATTATTTTAGTGACCCTGTAAAAGACGGCAGTGTTCAAGTGGCAGCTCTGGAGATCTGGAACTAAAAATATTCTTATTAGCCCAAAATAACCAGGAACTGTACAGTCTTCCTTGACAGAAAAAAGTTTTAGAATGGGTTGAGTAGTTACAGAGATGTCCGTAGAGCGCAATGCATCAGAATTCTTTTGAGTGTCCCTGTCAAAGAAATGTTAAGTATACATGCATGAGAGGTAGCCTAAGATACCAAGGAAGTATACAACTCTCAATCTGTGAAAAAAAGCAAAGAATCGGCTCAGTAGTTACAAAGATTCCATAGAGCGTAGTGTATAAGAATTATTTTAAGTGACCCTGTAAAAGTCAGCAGTGTTCAGGTGGCAGCTCTGGAGATGTAGAACTGGAAATATTCTTATAGACGTAATGACACTGAAGTTAAACACTATGACATTAATTTGAGTCTTCCTGTAAAAGCACTGTTTATGCTTCGCGCATCCATGTTAGCCTAAAATAACGAGGAATTGTACACTCTTCCATGACTGAAAAAAGTTGAAGAAGGGGTTGAGTAGTTACTGAGATGTCCGTAGAGCGTAATGCATCAGAAATCTTTTGAGTGTCCCTGTAAAAGGAAGCGGTGTATACATTCTGACGTGTTAAGGTGTACTTTGTGCAGCTCAAGTGTCGCAAATATCCTTAAAATTGTAATGCTATTGATGTTAAACATGCAATGGCATTATTTTGAGTCTCCCTATAAAAGAACTATTAATTATACATGCATGAAAGGTAGCTTAAGATACATAGCAAGTGTACAACTCTCTATCAGAGAAAAAAAGGTTTAGTATCAGTTCACTAGTTACACAGATGACCATAGACAGTAATGTATAAGAATTATTTTAGGTGACCCTGTAAGAGACAGCAGTGTTTTTGTAGAAGCTCTGCAGATCTAGAACTCGAAATATTCTAATCGATGGAGTGACAAACAATTTAAACACTATGATATTATTTTGAGTGTTCCTGTAAAATAACTCTTTGCGCTTCCAGCATAAAAGTTAACCTAAAATACCCAGGAATTGTACACTCTTTCATCACTGAAAAACGTTTTAGAATGGGTTCAGTAGTTACAGATATGTCCGTAGAGCGTAACCCATAAGAATACTTTTCTTCTCCCTGTAAAAAAAACCGCAATAAACATTCTGCTGAGTTGAGGTGACGGTTTATTTTCAGTGTCCTTGTAAAAGAACTATTAATGATACAAGCATGAAAGGTAGCCTAGGATACCAAGGAAGTGTACAACTGTCTATTAGTGAAAAAAAAAAGAATCGGTTCACTATTTACACAGATGCCCATAGATCGTAATGTATAAGAATTATTTTAGAAACCCTGTAAAAGACGGCAGTGTTTAAGTGGCAGCTCTGGCGATCTAGATTTGGAAATATTCTTATTAGCCCAAAATAACCAGGAACTGTACACTCTTCCATGACTGAAAAAGTTTTAGAATGGGTTGTGTAGTTACAGAGATGTCCTTAGAGCGTAATTCATCAGAATTCTTTTAAGTGTCCCTGTAAAAGGAAGCGGTGTATACATTCTGCCGTGTTCAGGTGTACTTTGTGCAGCTCAAGAATGGCAAATATCCAATGATATTGAAGTTTAACATGCAATGGCATTATTTTGAGTGTCCCTGTAAAAGAACTATTAATGCTACAAGCATGAAAGGTAGCCTAACATTCGAAGGAAGTATACATCTGTCAATCAGTGAAATAAAGCATAGAATCGGCTCTGTAGTTAGAAAGATTCCATGGAGCGTAGTGTATAAGAATTTTTTTAAGTGACCCTGTAAAAGGAAGCAGTGTTCAGGCGGAAGCTATGGAGATCTAGAACTGGAAAAATTCTTATAGACGTAATGACACTGAAGTTAAACGCTATGACATTATTTTGAGTGTTGCTGGTAAAGAACTGTTTATGCTTCCTGCATCAATGTTAGCCTAAAATAACAAAGAATTGTACACTCTTCCATGACAGAAATAAGTTTAAGAATGGGTTGAGTAGTTAAAGAGATGTCCGTAGAGCGTAATGCATAAGAATTCTTTTGAGTGTCCCTGTAAAAGGAAGGTGTAGGTATACATTCTGACGTGTTCAGGTGTATTTTGTGCAACTCAAGAATGGCAAATATCCTTACAATTGTAATAATATTGAAGTTAAACATGCAATGGCATTATTTTGAGTGTCCCTGTAAAAGAACTATTAATTATACATGCATTAAAGGTAGCCTAAGATACCAAGTAAGTATCTAACTCTCTATCAAAGAAAAATAGATTTAGTATCAGTTCACTAGTTACACAGATGCCCATAGACAGAAATGTACAAGAATTATTTTAGGTGACCCTGTAAAAGACAGCAGTGTTCATGTGGCAGCTTTGGAGATCTAGAACTGGAAATATTGTTATCGATGGAATGACATACAAATTAAACACTGTGACATACTTTTGAGTGTTCTTGTAGAAGAAATCTTTACGCTTCCCGCATAAAAGTTAACCTAAAATACCCAGGAATTGTACACTCTTCCATCACTGTAAAAAGTTTTAGAATAGGTTCAGTAGTTACAGATATGTCCGTAGAGCGTAATGCATAAGAATTCTTTTGAATGTCCCTGTAAAGGGAAGCGGTGTATACATTCTGACATATTGAGGTGTACTTTTTGCAGCTCAAGAATTTCAAATATCCTTACAATTGTCATGATATTGGAGTTAAACATGCAATGGCATTATTTTGAGTGTCCCTCTAAAAGAACTATTAATGCTACAAGCATGAAAGGTAGCCTAACATTCCAAGGAAATGTTAACCTCTCTATCAGTGAAAAAAAGTAAAGAATCGGTTCAGTAGTTACAAAGATTCCGTAGAGCGTAATGTATAAGAATTATTTTAAGTGACCCTGTAAAATGCAGTAGTGTTCAGGTGGAAGCTCTGGAGATCTAGAACTGGAAATATTCTTATAAATGTAATGACATAGAAGTTAAACACTATGACATTATTTTGAGTGTTCCTGTAAAAGCACTGTTTATGCTTCGTGCATCAATGTTAGCCTAAAATAACAAGGAATTGTACACTCTTAGTAGGGGAGCCCGTGATGCTAATTGGGTAGTTACTCGAGCGTCGTCAGGACCTATTAGATTTTGTAGTTTAGATAATAAGAAGAATAAAAAGTTACTTAATGTTTCCTTTCACTGGTGGGGGAAGCGTATACAGACCTGCAGAGATTTAAAAAAAAAAAACAGTTACATGGAGATACTCGAGTGCGTCAGATATTGATAGTTTAGATGCGCCTGCGTGTCTTTGATAGCAAAGGTATGTTCATCTGCCGACTTGAGTGGTGGGGGTGGCCATCCGGAAGGGCAGAAAATAGAAAAAAAATGTATTTTGTCGAGCGCGTCAGATATTCAGAGGGGATGTTAAGTGAACCCTAAAAATGCTCCCATTCAAAAGACTGACGTTTCGGAAGTGACGCAAGCTCGTAGGGAATTTTTGAAAATGCAAAATAAAATCGCCATTTTGAAATTCTCGAGCGTGTCAGATTTTGATACAGAAGGTTTAGCTTGATGTACTAGTCATGGTAGCCTAAAATCTGACGATTATTTTAAGGGGTATCATTAATCTGACGGCTAGAAAAAAATTATGATTTTTTTTTTCAATGTCCATAAAATGTGACGAATAAAAGCCCGTAAATTATTTAAATATTTACACTTTAATTTATTTAGAAAATAATATAAAAATAAAATAACTCTGTTGAAAAATTTATTTTCAATATTCGTTGTCATCCGAAGAATTATCATCCTCCAAATGTAATAATTCAATTGGACCTCCAATATTGTCTGCAGTTTTCGTATCTGTAACAGGAAATCGTTATAACCGTTAACACAATTTTATTGATTTCATGAATAACATGCTATCAAAGTATTAAAAAGAAATATACCTAAATCTGAAGTTTCGTTAATAACTGGTGTTATGACATCTTCGTATGCATCAGGTAACTGATTGGCAACAAACCAAGTCATTTGAAGTTTTTCATCAACATTTGTCCACCCGTAATCTGTTGGTGGCATGCCAATCATAGTTTTATTGTGTGCATTTCTCCACAAGCACGCAATATACTTCGTTCGCAATAAGTGCTGCTGTAGCTCAGATTCGCAAGGAGGCAAGCAACAAGCATCTTATTTACGGACGTTAAGTGAAAAAGGATGCGACGTATCTGACACTTTGTAGGTCTTATTGAAGATTTCTATTCTTGCAAGGTTGACATCATCAAATTTTTTCAAACCATACAAGTGGCAGATAAAAGATCGTAAAATGTCAAAAGAATCTTCTATATTATGATCCCCTGACCCTACATCGGCAAATGTCTTCTGAAAAACATTTGAACCCATAAAAATTTGCAGTTTTTTTTTTTTTTTTGCCTCGTCTGTAAAGTGCCGGATTGTAATCGCATCCTGTTAGCGCGTAAAGAGCTGGTAGCGCTAGCGGGGAAATTTTTGAGCCGAGCTTAGCATAAAGAGCAGATACGTCAATAAAACGGCGTGCATTGTGAACTTAAAGAACCATCCATATTTTAACCGATGCTTGGAGATGTCCCATATTGACCAACATGATGACAACAATATCTGTGTCTGAAGTTCTGATTGTAACTGTAGAATCTTCTTTTATTTGACTTGCCAAAAATACAATTTTTGTATCTGCTTCTTCATGATAAGGACATGAGAGTTCATGGTGCATTGTTCAGGTAACTTTATTATCGGTAACTGAATATACATAATACATATCATGATTAAGATGAATTGTTTCGTTACAAATAATAGTAGCCATCTCCTGATCAGCTCAATGATGAAATAAAAACTTGACAAAAGCTTCTTTGAATTTGATATTTCTTAATTCTTTCTGATAATTTGCTGTTCTTGTTTATTGAGGACCAAAGATGTAGAACAACTTGTCATTAACACTAACTCGAAGAGCGTGCTCTTTATGTCTGATCGAGCAATTCTTGCACGCTCTAATCATCATTGACGATCTTTATTGCTTTGGTTCGTATTTTTATTGCTTTGGATCGTATTTGTATTACTTCGGCTCGTGGAAATCGGCAGATTATATTTTTTTCGTGATTCTTGCATCATTTCCTTCAAAGTTACAAAAATTCAACCGCGCTCGAGAATGTCACGACAACGTAACCCTCCCACTCCCTTACGTTACATTCAAATCGTCAGATTTTCTGAAAGTACACTTTTTAGCTAGTACTTAACCTACCCTATCTTAATCTGACGCGCTTCAGTATTTCTGACGATCAATTTATTTTTACTAATCTTATGAGCTGCCCTAGACGAACGTCCCTACATAGAGGACATATATATGGTGGAGGTACTCAACATGATGCAAGGTACCCCCCATGTTCATCTGACGCGCTCGAGTAAATCCCCAAAATCATCATGGGCTCCCCTACTATCTTCCATGAGTGAAAAAAGTTGAAGAATGGGTTGAGTAGTTACAGAGATGCCCGTAGAGCGTAATGCATCAGAATTCTTTTCAGTGTCCCTGTAAAAGGAAGCAGTGTATGCATTCTGACGTGTTCAGGTGCAATTTTTGCAGCTTAAGAATGGCAAATATTCTTGCAATTATAATTATATTGAAGTTAAACATGCAATGGCATTATTTTGAGTGTCCCTGGAAAAGAACAATTAATTATACATGCATGAAAGGTAGCCTAAGATACAAAGCAAGTGCACAACTCTCTATCAGAGAACAAAAGGTTTAGTATCAGTTCACTAGTTACACAGATGCCCATAGACAGTAATGTATAAGAATATTTTTAGGTGACCCTGTAAAAGACAGCAGTGTTCATGTGGCAGCTCTGGAGATCTAGCACTGGAAATATTCTTATAGACGTAATGACATAGAAGTTAAACACTATGACATTATTTTGAGTGTTCCTGGAAAAGAACTGTTTATGTTTCGTGCATGAATGTTAGCCTTTATACAATAAGCGCATTATACATTCTGCTGTGTTGAGGTGATGGTTTATTTTCATTGTCCCTGTGAAAGAACTATTAATGACACATGCGCGAAAGGTAGCCCAGGATACCAAGGAAGTGTAAAACTGTCTATTAAAGAAAAAAAAAATAGAATCGGTCCACTCTTTAAACAGATGCCCAAAGAGCGTAATGCATAAGAATTATTTTAGTGACCCTGTGAAAGACGGCAGTGTTCAAGTGGCAGCCCTTGAGATCTAGAACTGGAAATATTCTTATTAGCCCAAAATAACCAGGAACTGTACACTCTTCCATGACTGAAAACAAGTTTTAGAATGGGTTGCGTAATTACAGAGATGTCTTTAGAGCGTAATGCATCAGAATTCTTTTCAGTGTCCCTGTAAAAGGGAACGGCGTATACATTCTGACGTGTTCAGGTGTACTTTGTGCAGCTCAAGAATGGCAAATATCCAATGATATTGAAGTTAAACATGCAAAGGCATTATTTTGAGTCTCCCTGTAAAAGAACTATTAATGCTACAAGCATGAAAGGTAGCCTAACTTTCCAAGGAAGTGTACACCTCTCAATCAGAGAAAGAAAGCATAGAATCGGCTCAGTAGTTACAAAGATTCCATGCAGCGTAGTGTATAAGAATTTTTTTAAGTGACCCTGTAAAAGTCAGCAGTGTTCAGGTGGCAGCTCTGGAGATGTAGAACTGGAAATATTCTTATAGACGTAATGACACTGAAGTTAAACACTATGACATTATTTTGAGTGTTCCTGGAAAAGAACTGTTTATGTTTCGTGCATGAATGTTAGCGTAAAATACCCAGGAATTGTACACTCTTCCATGACAGAAACAAGTTTAAGAATGGGTTGATTAATTACAGAGATGTCCGTAGAGCGTAATGCATCAGAATTCTTTTGAGTGTCTCTGTAAATGGAAGCGGTGTATTAATTCTGACGTGTTGAGGTGTACTTTGTGCAGCTCAAGAATGGCAAATATCCTTACAATTGTAATGATATTGAAGTTAAACATGCAATGGCATTATTTTGAGTGTCCCAGTAAAAGAACTATTAATGCTACAAGCATGAAAGGTAGCCTAACACTCCAAGGAAGTGTACAGCTCTCTATCAGTGAAAAAAAGTAAACAATCGGTTCAGTAGTTACAAAGATTCCATAGAGCGTAATGTATAAGAATTATTTTAAGTGACCCTGTAAAATGTTGTAGTGTTCAGGTGGAAGCTATGGCGATCTAGAACTCAAAATATTCTTATAGACGTTATGACATAGAATTTAAACACTATGACATTATTTTGAGTCTTCCTGTAAAAGCACTGATCATGCTTCGTGCATAAATGTTAGCCTAAAATAACAAGGAATTGTACACTCTTGCATGACTGAAAAAAGTTTAAGAATGGGTTAAGTAGTTACAAAGATGTCCGTAGAGCGTAATGCATCAGAATTCTTTTGAGTGTCCCTGTAAAAGGAAGCCTTGTATACATTCTGACGTGTTAAGGTGTACATTGTGCAGCTCAAGTGTGGGAAATATCCTTAAAATTGTAATGATATTGATGTTAAACATGCAATGGCATTATTTTGAGTGTCCCTGTAAAAGAACTATTAACTATACATGCATGAAAGGTAGCTTAAGATACATAGCAAGTGTACAACTCTCTATCAGAGCAAAAAAGATTTAGTATCAGTTCACTAGTTACACAGATGCCCATAGACAGTAATCTATAAGAATTATTTTAGGTTACCCTGTAAAAGACAGCAGTGTTTATGTAGAAGCTCTGGAGATCTAGAACTGGAAATATTCTTATTGATGGAATGACAAACAATTTAAACACTATGACATTATTTTGAGTGTTCGTGTAAAATAACTCTTTACGCTCTCAGCATAAAATTTAACCTATAACACCCAGGAATTGTACACTCTTCCATCACTGAAAAAAGTTTTAGAATGGGTTCAGTAGTTACAGATATGTCCGTAGAGCGTAATGCATCAGAATTCTTTGGAGTGTCCCTGTAAAAGGAAGCGGTGTATTCATTCTAACGTGTTCAGGTGTACTTTGTGCAGCTCAAGAATGGCAAATATCCTTACAATTGGAGTTAATCATGCAATGACATTATTTTGTGTGTCCCTGTAAAAGAACTATTAATTGCTACAAGCATGAAAGGTAGCCTAACATTCCAAGGACGTGTACACCTCTCATTCAGTGAAAAAAAGTATAGAATCGGCTCAGTAGTTACAAAGATTCCACAGAGCGTAGTGTATAAGAATTTTTTTAAGTGACCCTGTAAAGGGCAGCAGTGTTCAGGTGGCAGCTCTGGAGATCTAGAACTGGAAATATTCTTATAGACGTAATGACTCTGAAGTTAAACACTATGACATTATTTTGAGCGTTCCTGTAAAAGAACGATTTATGCTTCCTGCATCAAAGTTAGCCTAAAATACCCAGGAATTGTACACTCTTCCATGACAGAATAAAGTTTAAGAATGTGATGAGTAGTTACAGAGATGTCCGTAGAGCGTAATGCATCCGAATTCTTTTGAGTGTCTCTGTAAAAGGAAGCGGTGTATTAATTCTGACGTGTTCAGGTGTACTTTGTGCAGCTCAAGAATGGCAAATATCCTTACAATTGTAATGATATTGAAGTTAAACATGCAATGGCATTATTTTGAGTGTCCCAGTAAAAGAACTATTAATGCTACAAGCATGAAAGGTAGCCTAACACTCCAAGGAAGTGTACACCTCTCTATCAGTGAAAAAAAGTAAACAATCGGTTCAGTAGTTACAAAGATTCCATAGAGCGTAATGTATAAGAATTATTTTAAATGACCGTGTAAAATGCAGTAGTCTTCATGTGGAAGCTCTGGAGATCTAGAACTGAAAATATTCTTATAGACGTAATGACGTAGAAATTTAACACAATGACATTATTTTGAGTGTTCCCGTAAAAGCACTGTTTATGCTTCGTGCATCAATGTTAGCGTAAAATAACAAATAATTGTACACTCTTCCATGACTGAAAAAATTTAAGAATGGGTTGAGTAGTTACAGATATGTCCGTAGAGCGTAACGCATAAGAATTCTTTTATTTTCCCTGTAAAAATAAGCGCATTATCCATTCTGCTGTGTTGAGGTGAAGTTTATTTTCATTATCCCTGTAAAAGAACTATTAATGATACATGCGCCAAAGGTAGCCCAGGATACCAAGGAAGTGTAAAACTGTCTATTAGTGAAAAAAATAGAATCGGTCCACTCTTTAAACAGATGCCCAAAGAGCGTAATGTATAAGAATTATTTTAGTGACCCTGTGAAAGACGGCAGTGTTCAAGTGGCAGCCCTTGAGATCTAGAACTGGAAATATTCTTATTAGCCCAAAATAACCAGGAACTGTAAACTCTTCCATGACTGAAAACAAGTTTTAGAATGGGTTGTGTAATTACAGAGATGTCTTTAGAGCGTAATGCATCAGAATTCTTTTCAGTGTCCCTGTAAAAGGGAGCGGTGTATACATTCTGACGTGTTCAGGTGTACTTTGTGCAGCTCAAGAATGGCAAATATCCAATGATATTGAAGTTAAACATGCAAAGGCATTATTTTGAGTCTCCCTGTAAAAGAACTATTAATGTTACAAGCATGAAAGTTAGCCTAACTTTCCAAGGAAGTGTACACCTCTCAATCAGAGAAAGAAAGCATAGAATCGGCTGAGTAGTTACAAAGATTCCATGGAGCGTAGTGTATAAGAATTTTTTTAAGTGACCCTGTAAAAGTCAGAAGTGTTCAGGTGGCAGCTCTGGAGATCTAGAACTGGAAATATTCTTATAGACGTAATGACACTGAAGTTAAACACTATGACATTATTTTGAGTTTTCCTGGAAAAGAACTGTTTATGTTTCGTGCATCAATGTTAGCCTAAAATACCCAGGAATTGTACACTCTTCCATGACAGAAACAAGTTTAAGAATGGGTTGATTAGTTACAGAGATGTCCGTAGAGCGTAATCCATAAGAATTCTTTTGAGTGTCCCTGTAAAAGGAAAAGGTGTATACATTCTGACGTGTTCAGGTGTACTTCGTGCAACTCAAGAATGGCAAATATCCTTACATTTGTAATGATATTGAAGTTAAGCATGCAATGGCATTATTTTGAGTGTCCCTGTAAAAGAACTATTAATTATACATGCATTAAAGGTAGCCTAAGATACCAAGGAAGTATACAACTCTCTATCATAGAAAAAAAGATTTAGTATCAGTTCACTAGTTACACAGATGCCCATAGGCAGAAATGTATAAGAATTATTTTAGGTGACCCTGTAAAAGACAGCAGTGTTCATGTGGCAGCTCTGGAGGTCTAGAACTGGAAATATTGTTATCGATGGAATGACATACAATTTAAACACTATGACATACTTTTGAGTGTTCTTGTAAAAGAACTCTTTACGCTTCCCGCATAAAAGTTAACCTAAAATACCCAGGAATTGTACACTCTTCCATTACTGAAAAAAAATTTAGAATGGGTTCAGTAGTTCCAGATATGTCCGTACAGCGTCACGCATAAGAATTCTTTTGAGTGTCCCTGTAAAAGGGAGCGGTGTATACATTCTGACGTGTTCAGGTGTACATTTTGCAGCTCAAGAATGGCAAATAACCTTATTATTGTAATGATATTGGAGTTAAACATGTAATGGCGTTATTTGTAGTGTCCCTGTAAAAGAACTATTAAAGCTACAAGCATGAAAGGTAGCCTAACGTTCCAAGGTAGTGTACACCTCTCAATCAGTGAAAAAAAGTATAGAATCGGCTCAGTAGTTACAAAGATTCCATGCAGCGTAGAGTATAAGAATTATTTTAGGTGGCCCTATAAAAGACAGCAGTGTTTATGTGGAAGCTCTGGAGATCTAGAACTGGGAATTTTGTTATCGATGGAATGACATACAATTTAAATACTATCACATTCTTTTCAGTGTTCTTTTAAAAGAACTCTTTACGCTTCCCGCATAGAAGTTAAAAAATTTAATTTTACGGCAAATGGCAGATTTTAACCTCGATTAATTGATAATATGATAAGGAAATAGGTCATAATGATTAATTTTAAATTAGAAATGAATTTTAATTTTAATGTTTAATTTAAGATATTTTCCAATAGTTGAAGAATTTACCAGAATTTTAAATAGTTTTACTTTGCAAAAATAAAACATGTTATGACGTCATCGTGGGAGGCCTAGTGATGACGACAAAGCTTGAGTTGTTAGGCATTTTGTGCGTGATATGTGTTGATATGTTGACATCTGCGCGAGTCTTAATATGTTCACGTAAAATGTGAATTCATTGAGAATAAGCACCCTTTCGAATACTGGTAAATAAAATTCCAATACTGATAAAATTAGCTTTTAGTTCGGATATATTCTCAAAATAATGTTCATCTTTCTTCTGAATTTAACTCAGTTACAAAATGTATCCTTAATATTGGGTGTATATTAGAAATTTTTCTGAAGTAGTCCTTCAACCAATATACTTTTAAATAGTAACTCTATAATGTTAAAAAAATAAAAGAAAAAACAACCACTATTGGTTCAAAATTGCAACTTTAATATTTAGTCCACATATATTTTAAATGCACTTATAGAATTGGATATACATTGGAAATATATCCAATATATTTCCAATATTGGAAAGTAATTGCTTTTAGATAATTTTATAACATTTTTAATTTTTTGGGTTAAACTTTACTCAATCTTATGATTGCACTGGGAGTAAAACTATTATTGGTAAAAAGTTGCAAATTGATATATAACCATTATAGTTTCAAATTTATAAAACTTTATTACACTGGAATTTAAATTAAATGTATTTAAAATTTACCTCCAATATCGCGTGTCTATTGAAAATATTCTTCGTATTGTACAATTAAATAATTTTGGCGAAGTTACCCACACAGCACAAGTTTATCCATGGACAATCTTCAAAGCGCCGGAGCTGGATGTTGGGTATATCTCTAAGAAGTCCAAGGTCCCCAAGATATCATAAAATAGACTCCTCTATTAGAAACTTGAGGTGGGATCTCTCCAATGAGTATATAACATCTACAATATCCAGGAGGTCCATAAGAGATCTCTATACATCTAGCATAATAATTAAACGTCCAGAAGAAATCCAATATACAAATCCAATCCAAAGAATATCCAAATCCAAAAAATATCCAATATACCAGAAATGGATATTTCATATTCAAAATATCCCAGTGATCAGAAATGGATACTTATTTCATAGCCAAAACTTCCTAGATATCCATTTCTATATTTTGGACTATTCTGGATTACCGTGATGTTCAGAATGATCCATAACAGCTGAGAAAATGTTCTACGTAGTTCAGTGGTACAAAAAATATCCAACCTCGAGCATTTTTAAATTCTTGCTTGCAGTCCTGTGAAGTGTGAACTGTGCACACAAAACATGCAGCATTTAAACAACCACCCTTTATTCTGAAAGTAAACAGATTAAGGAGTACAAAGGTTCATTTTATTAAGGAAATGATGACATCATTATAAGGTGCCCACAAGAGTTCCAGGTGGTTACTTAAACAAGCCTCCGTAAACTCTACATCTAGTATTTAGTATCAGAATTGGCTGATTGTTTTAGAATATGTTTCGTTTGTTCAATGAAAACTGAACAGGAATGGAAACGGAAGTTTCAAAATACTTGGTGAGATTTTCCTTTAGCCATTGAGCTTTATAAAGTGCATCCAATAAAGATTTATAGGAATTTTCTTCATCAACAGTATTAATTTTTGATTCCAGGTAATCCGTGATCAAAATTCAAAAAAATGGAAATTAGAGTTTCTGATACTTCTTCACATGTCGACCGGATTGTATGGTGGGTAAAGCACCGTAATACGGTTTCGGGTTCAACTCCCGGCGGTCGGGGTACGATCCTCGACGGGGCGCGATTGTCATGTGTCCGTCCCTTCATAGGGGGCGACGTTGGTCCAACTACTAGGTGTCCCCATAACAAAGAGACCTACGATTCCGGCCTTAGTAGTGGCCAAAGCCATCAAGGCAGAGGCCGGCCATTAGAAAAAAAAAGAAAAATAATATTTCTTTACATACAGAGAGAGTATTTGGATGATCCCCACATTACTCAACAGAGTGGTCACAAATATTCGATGTCGAACATAAAATTCAATATATGTTCAATATTACCTTTTGTCCTGTTGATATAAAAAAAAATTACAACTAATATTTTAATTTTTGCTTATTCATAGTGTTAATTAAGAAAAACAATTCATGATAAGACACTTATATAAAATCAATGCTGTATCAATAATTTTCATTTTAAAATAAATTTTACTTGAAGCATAATTATTCAGACATTCTTTTAAACTTCATTTCAATTAACCGAATAATTTTATACTGAATAACAAATGGTTGACTAACAGGAAATCAATTGAAATTAATTTTCAATCATTTAACTGTACAAATACTAGAATTATAAGTAAAAAATAAGGTAAAATAATAATTTTAAATGACAATCAATCACATGAGCTACCCTCTCCTTGAAAGATAAAGGTAAATAAGTAAATAATTAAAATAAATAATAAAAAAAAAAAATATTCAGCCTTCAGCTGAAATTAGTTTCCCCTCCGCTAAAGAGGTTTTTTGACAGAACCTTTTAATTTGTATTGGCAGCCATGTACAGGATGTATTTGCATGTAAATCAAACGGGGAGAAACCAACCGTTCTTCCAGTGGTGTCAAGTATTTTAAACAATCCGGTATTTCGGGGAATTCGAAGCCATTGCTTATAGCTAATTCTGGTATTGTCAATTTAATCAAACAATCGTAACATGTTTTGCAAAATTTGCCAATATCATCGATATCTTTGTAAAAGACTAGTTTTATAAAGTCCGTTGTCGCTCCTTTGGACAGTAAAGTTGTTTTGGAATGGGTTCTTATTGACTTTTTGAACCACAGTCGATCACAACAATAGCATTGGTGGATTGGACCATCAGCAACAGCTTCGAAAAATTTCTCAGCTAATTTACGAAATTCTAGTTCTTCACACCTTACATTTAGATCAGTATCTGTTCTTGGTCTTTTCGATGGTATATCTAGACAGAGTCGTAAACGTTTTCTGTCTTGTCTTCTGGATTTGGATTCCGCTTCTTGAGCACGAAAATCTGGATCTTCCCTTTTTCTTTGCATAAATAGACGGTTAGTTTCACGATGACTTTCTTCCGGATCAGACAACTGGCGAGGACGGCCAGCGCGGCCTTGAACAACAGTCCCGGGTATATTCTTCTGATATTTAACGATGTAATACTGAACAGTAGAGCGTGAAATACCAAGCCTACGAGCTATTTCACACTGATCCCGCAAAAATGAAAATTTTAGAAATGCCACGACAGAAGACCACCACTTGCTCCGAGGAGGGACAAAAGTTTGAACGCGACTCTGGAAACAAATCCAAGTTCTGAAAAATGAAATCGGAACCTCGGGAACTTGACAGCCAGTCGCAGACGCTCTGACAAAATCTTACAGTTTCCCCTTTTGTTTCATCTGACGTTACTTTGAAATTTTTCAAGTATCCATTATTCCAATCATGTGTCGGATCTTGGTGTGTTTCAAATTTCCGTGAGATCTGTAAGATTTTATTTACTATCAATTATCATCCACGACTTTTTTCGTCTGCCAAAAACTATTACCCTCTTTAGCGGAGGGTAATAAACTAGTTGTTGTGTGATTTAATATAAAAATATATCTGCTGATGAGGTCTGTTAATGTAAATATCATGCTTGGAACACACATGAAAACAGATTATTTCTAAGTTAATTTTACAAATTATTACAATCCAATAAAAAGTTTTAAAAATTCAGAGCTTGTAGAGTATTTAATGTTAATATAAAGTAACTAACAAAAATAAATAAAATAAAGTGACAACTATGTGATAAAAACACTTTTTATACACAGGAAGTTCTGCCCAGGTTGTGAATTAGCTAAAGAACCATTCTATCACGCATTGGGTCCGGCTTCGAATTCCGGCTTGGACATGGGTGTTAACATGTCCGGCCCTTTATAGGGGAGCCTCTGGCCGCCCATTGGATGCTCCCATAATAAAATGGCCAGTGATTCGGGACTTAGTAGCGGCGAATGCTTCATATGAGCAAGTGCTCGCCCATTAAAAAAATATCAAGCAAAAACATTCTTTTTCCAAGCAAATGTTATATCTGTACATAGATGATCAACAAATGAAAAAAATAATGAAACGGAAGTTAAGTTTGACAGTACTTTTAATTTTAAATTTGGCAATTTCCTAGGATCCGGCGCTGTCCCCGATTGATAATCTCCTTTTTTAGTCTTAAAAAAACTAGACCAGAGATATTTCACATTAATATTCAAATATGCACTTGACAACAATTCAACAATGATAAGCTTGTTACACTTTAAGAATACCATAGGATTAATACAAAAGCAATTTACTAGGGAAGTGAAGGTTACAAAATTTTTTAGTAAAATTCAATCATTAGTTAGTTCGTACATTTCATCTCATTTTACCGCTGATGACATGTGATATGGTATCCAAAATGCTCCACAAGTTTTTGATTTAGTTCATACCTGAGTTGCTTTTTACAGCTTATCTTCTGAGCATATTTAAAAGAAACTTACTATCAATTATAATAGAGAAGGCTTTTTTAGGTTTCTTTAACAAGAGAAAGTTGTTAGGAGGGGAGGGGGTCTAAAAATTTATATTTATACTTTATTTCATAGTTACTTTATAAAATTCTGTTTATATAATTTGATTTTGTTGATAACTTCTTGACTCATTGTCACACATGGACTGAAACAAGTTAAAAATATACATAAAATAACGTAATAGAAAGATGCATAAGTAAAACAGATAATATAAATAAATAACAGAATATAGCAAAACATAAAATAATAGAAAGAGTTGCCTAGATCAAATGCTTTAGCAAAAAATACCATATTGTGTATATTTTTGCGCTGATTTTCTCATTGATGCAACTTCGACAAATTTTACACATTTTTTTTTCTTTTAAGAAGAGCCCAAATAACTTTCATTATTTACATGATAAATATAAATATGAATACACAGTCACTAACTGCCTCAAAGTAACATCACTATTTTAAACAACTAAAAAGAATTTACTACTGTAAAACTATGTGAAAGAGAAAGTTAAAAATCTAGAAAAAGTAAAAATCTCAAAAAAGTGATTGAAAATGGTGAGCTTCAAGCTTTGAAAAAGTCAGTGCACAGAGATGAAACTATACTAACCTTGTAGAAGTGATCAAGTATATTGGGTACAATAGCTGTCCCCAATTTGTTTGTACCAAAAAGATGGAAATAAGATTTATTCTTTATCCATTAGAGATAAGTGGGCGACGTGAAAAAATGTTCAAAATAACATCGGGAATGAGACTCCGCTAAGAAAAATTCCTCTCGTTTATTTAAAAATAGTTTCACATTTCAAATTTGTATACGACCCCCGTTTGAAAAAAATTCCCATTTCTAAAATGTGTTCCATATACTAATGGGGTGATTTATAAAATTTCAACCTTTATTCACAAAGAGTCCCATATATATCTTTCAACTATGTTCCATACAAGATTTTGAATGTGAATGCTTTTTGCTAGTGTGCAAAAGTTATTTTTGTCATAATTTCTGTACGATCCCTTAAATTCAATCATCCGCCGTGATTCTTATGACAGTTAAAAATAACCGTAACTTTAAAATGGCTGATATATGCTTGCAAAAACAGAGACTGCTCAGATGTAGGGAACAGAGTCTTACCAAAGAGCTAACAGTTTTAAATGTATTAAGATAATTAAAATTTCAATTTCTGAAAATATATATCAAAGAAATGCTTCGAAATAATTGAGATTGAAATTCTTTGAAAACTGCTATCATAGCAAAAGCACCGATGGAAATTAAATTTAAAACAAGATTTGATATGCACTTACAAGGTTGTCAAGATTTAATTAGTTGCATGCTGCTTCCGTGCGTCAGCAACGTTCAACCTCAGCGCAACAAACCAAGTCAGAGTCAATAAGACCAAACCCGGGATGAAACGATGGGTCCAGATTTAGAAACGCCAATGCCACGAATTTAAAACGAATTTTAAAATTTAAATCCGCAGTATGTAACCGCCCGTCTGTCTAAAAAAGTGTACGCAACGTTTTATCCTCTTTTATTGATGCTAATAAATTTGCGATCATTCATTTAAGTTCATGGGCCATAAATTAGTAATTAAGAGATAAACAAGCATTTTATTGTAAATAATTAATTACTTATTTCTATAACCCAAATCTATGTCAATTTTTTATGCGTCCACGTATTCTACTGTGCTCCGAAAGTTATACTTTATAAGCTTAAGAACTACTTTGTTTTGTTTTACACAGATGAACCTCTCCAAAATTAATTTTAAGTGTTGACTGCTAGTATAAACAAAGTATCCGACTTGTAAACGAGTACTCATTAGGCACATAGTAAAGGATTGTATTACTGTAAACCTCAACGCCTATTTACGACTCATAAACCAAGTACTGAAACATAACACAAAGTATTCATCGCGTATCCATGGATTAGTGGAATAATAACCGAGTGTAATATGTTTATCTTTCTTTTTCTTTTTGGGACTATAAAATATTTTATTCCTTTTTTTGTACATTTTATTTCAGATATGTATTTTCCTACTGGTAGTAGCAAGCAACGGATCTCACGGGTATCTGGGTGGACTAATAAACAACTTGGAAAAAATGCTTGAAGTACAAGAACAAGTATCTCTTACTCTGGGAACATTCACATCTGGACTGATTTCGAAAAGGGAAGCACAAAATCCTGACAATGGAGCTGCTCTCGAAACACAAGTCGACTCTGGAAATGGAGGGTCTCCTGGCAGCTAGAGCGGTACTGGAAGCAGTGGATCCCAAGGATAACTACGGAATGAAGGCAGTCAAGGCGGATCACAGAGACTGAAAGGAATTCTCTCATGGACACTGTGTTGGTAGTGAGAACTCCGCAGGAGGTGGTAGATTCCCAGGAGTTCCAAGAAATGAAGGCAGTGAAGGAGATCAGGAAAAGGAATTCTCAAACGTAAAATAATGTGAAAAAACTAAAACACAATTTTTTCAAGCGAAAATAATTAAGTAAATGAAAATTTAATTTAACTCTATAACTGTTATATTTTTTCGCATAAAACTGTATCGAGTACTTAAGCAAAAAAAATAAATAAATAAAATAAATAAATAAATAAATTTTATGACTGCTCTCGAAACTCAAGTCGACACTGGAAATGGAGGGTCTCCTGGCAGCTAGAGCGGTACTGGAAGCAGTGGATCCCAAGGATAACTACGGAATGAAGGCAGTCAAGGCGGATCACAGAGACTGAAAGGAATTCTCTCATGGACACTGTGCTCTGGTAGTGAGAACTCCGCAGGAAGTGGTAGATTCCCAGGAGTTCCAAGAAATGAAGGCAGTGAAGGAGATCACAGATCAGGAAAAGGAATTCTCAAACGTAAAATAATGTGAAAAAACTAAAACACAATTTTTTCAAGCGAAAATAATTAAGTAAATGAAAATTTAATTCAACTCTATAACTGTTATATTTTTTCGCATAAAACTGTATCGAGTACTTAAGCAAAAATAAATAAATAAATAAATAAATAAATAAATAAAATGTAAATAAATGCTGCATGACTTTGAGTATTCCTGTAAATTTCTGTTAGGTACAGCTTCAGTACTAATCATTTTTGGAGCACTTTTTCTTGGTCTTTCGGCAACTTTTTCTTGGCGCGATAAAGGAATCATTTATGGTAACCCTGCTGTTTGAGGGTCGAAAGTTAAGTTATGGTAATCCTAAAGCCGGCTTTCTATTTCCGGAAAATAGCTACTCGCTGGTGACAACGTGCTGTTTAATTTTATTTTAATGGCTTTATTTTAAATTAAATTTTTATTTAATCAATTTTCAAAATGTTTGTTTAGGTTTATACTGACTATTTATTTACAGTTTTGTATGAATGAACAATCTCTTGAAAGTACTTTTTTCGTTTATATTTCGTATTTTCAATCAAGGTACGAGACAAGCATTGTTTGTTTTTATTTGTTATGTTTAATCGCAAAAGGTCCAATACTAAAACTGTTAATTTTTTTGTTCTGTTTCGCTCTTTTGAATGAACGTACATAGTTGATGTTATGCTACATGCATAATATTTCATGCGGATTACGTTCATGCCAATGGGCATAAGCTGCCAACTTGTACTGTTTTAACGTACAATTAGTCACCATTATTTTCTTTCAGTTGATTTCATACTGAAAGAAATCAAATTTCATTTATTGTATTAAATAGACATTTAGAAAATAGTGGTGGGTAATCTTTCGGAACAAACCATACAAGTTGGCAGCTATGAAATTGGAAGAAGAAAATTACATCCTGAAAAACTAATTCGCAATAAAAACTATTCCTCTATAACTTTATTTGTTTCAAATTTAAAGGGCTACATGATGTAATCGTAAATGCCCAACAAGTAGCACTCGAGAAACTACTGTTAGCTCTAAGCATTCTTCAACTCTCAGTTCTTAATGATAATGATGCAGTAATCTAACCTTTTCTGGTTTCTGATCGAAAATTATAGGAACATTTGTTGTTTAATAACGCTTGGCTAATAGTAGATAATACAAAAAGTGTTTTGTGTAATTTAATAAAACTTGATTGGTGAAATAGTTTGGTAGCTTCGTTTTGTTTAACATTCGTTCATTTTGGTTAATCCAAAGCAGTCGCCCTTGCAGACGAAGCAGTCGATCCCCATAAAATTTAGGTAGTACAGGTAGGAAAGGCTGATCTCAGCGCCGGAAAAAACATTCTGAAAAACAGAATTTTAATAATGCACCTGCTATTTAAACTCGGGAAATTGCTGGTAGTGGAAGATCTCTAGGCAGCCGAAGCGGTGGAACTCCGTTAAATCAAAAATTGCAGGCAGTAAAGGCAGATTACGGAGAAGGAAACGCAGGAACTGTTTAATAATTAACGTTGATACTTTCTAACAATTCTGAGTTTTATTAAAACAAATGTTTAATATTTATGCATGTAGCATTCCCTGCATTTTTTAATATCTCAATGCTTAAATCTTTACTCTGAGTTATAATTTTAAAATACTGCGATAATTATATTTGAAAAAACGGATTTGAAATTTGATGGCAATGCTACTCATGATGCAGATTTTTAGAAGAATTATGTACCCATTTAAAAATAATTCAGCTTAGGAAACCTTATACCTTTTTATAACTTTTGTATCTGTCAGAATATCCAAACACGTAAAATATATGTCAGGCAGCGCTTCCTAGAAATAATATGTCAGATGTTTGGCATGAAATATAAAATATGCGACACAGATTTCTGATTTACTTTTTTAAATTTCTACAAATAGTAAATGCTCCTTCATTAAACTGGTGGAAGAAAATCAGGAGTTTTCCGGAACGGCTCAAACAGTACACTTCTCTACAAGAAAAATATCTACAAATTAGTACACCATGTTCAATAAGCACTTCGGTCTTAGCACTTTAAACACACGCAAGTGAAATTTTTGCGTTTTGTTAAAGGTAT
>JAWZYV010016862.1:0-37710 GCA_038373885.1 Cheiracanthium punctorium | reverse complement strand
CATAACAATATTTAAAAGCCATTAAAATAAATCATAGCAAAGTTAAAGTGAGAGGATCAATTATCTCGAAAACCAGCGCCATCCGATCCGCCATATTGTTCACATTTGGCATCGGCAAGGCAAACTTGGGTTGACGGCAAGATTTTGTCGCCAAAACAAAAGCGCGCCAAAAAGGACTAATACTAAAGCTTTTTTCCTCCTTACTGTAGTAAGAACAATTAAACTGCTCTAGAAGCATGTCTACGAGGGAGGAAACTATATGAGCCACAGTTCCGCCCTCATTGCGTTTGAATGTACACTACATTAAACAGTTTTGATGAATGTTGGCTCGAATAAAAGTTAATTTTGAGGGATAAGTGAGATTGACGTATTGCTAATATGAATCATAGATGAATGTCATTCATTAAGAGATCGAAATATTTTCAAGGATCAAAATTCATTTTAAAATTACGCGCTCCCTTACAAATATTCATTTGTTTAGTTGATAATCGGAGGAAATCAACCTAAAATTATATTATATTAGATTTATTGCGAAATCGTTTTAGAGTACATAGGGAGGACAAAAGCTCCTTATTTAGAGCAAACGGTTTCTTTAAACTTAATCTTTCCTTAAACTTAGCTAGCATTACTCTTTATAACAGGGCGAATCAAAGGAAAATTAACGACCGGAATAATTTCCATCTATTTTAGTGAACAGTTCGATTTAACGAGCTTAATATTATTTAATAATAAATTTATGCAGGAAATGTAACATATATATGATGCCTTGTGCAGTGCCTGGGACGAAGAACCGCAACTGCAAATAACGAGTAGTTGGAATGAGACCAGGGGTCATATTAACTTATATAAACAAGCGAAGGTAGCAATAAAGAAGCTGGTTGTTTTTAAATAATACATAATTTAAACAAACTGCTCAAATTTCTAAACACGGGTATGCAAGTCTTAAAGGGAAATATCAAAATTTAATAGTAAATATGCATCTGTAAAATACTGAGAAAAATATTACTAAAAATTTAAGCCAATAAAAAGAACGAAGAAATGAAACGTGTATTATAGTTCAAGAGGGAATTTCACGAAAACGTCTGTAATTAACTATTGGAGAAGCAAGATTCGAAATTAGCTTAATTTCCATGGCGGTGAGGGAACTGAGCCACTGCCTCCAAGATATAGAAAGCCTAACTAGAGATGGCAAATGATTCGATGAGTCGAATCAGTGATTCGAATCTTGGTACTGAGTGGCTCAGTCTTTACACTCACTCTCTACTGATTCGAATCTCAAGCCCTCAAGGGAAATACATTCCAAGTGCGAAGGGAAGGAAAACTTATTTTCCCTTTGCCTTTCCCAGAGATTTTCCCTTACTCTTTCAACTCTTTTCGACTCTTTACGACTCTTTTCGACTCTTTACGACTCTGAGTCGATAGATGATTTGAAACAGTAAATGAGTGGGTGTGGGTGAGTTAGTCACTGAGTTGGTGCAGCAACGAATCTTTACTGATTCAGTGTTTCGCTCGGTTTCGGTGATTGTATACTATCGGTGAGATTCGTTAGTTTTTCGAATCTTCTATCGACTCAGAGTCGAAAGGAGCCTAAAAGAGTTGAAAGGATGTTTCATTTAATTTGAGTTTTTGTTTTCGAATCTTCTATCGACTCAGAGTCGAAAGGAGTCGAAAAGAGTTGAAAGGATGTTTCATAATTGAAGTTTTTTTTTCGAATCTTTGGTGTTTCATTTCTTGGTTGGTGGTCGGATTTAAAGTTTTATCTGTCTGTGGGTGTAGAGTGGGTCGAACATCGTTTGCTTTTGGCGAAAAAAAAATTAAGAAAATTCAAGTATCAGAGCTATTTATAATAATGATATTTTAATCAATCGGAAACATTTTGTCACCCCATCCAAATATTACATGTCAATTTACGCCAATGCTCGTGGAAGAACGGAGGGGGGGTGTCTCAAAGTTGTTTAAACCTTTTTCCCTCGGGGGGACTCCCTCCTTCCAACTTGTCTGGCTGATTTAATATTTGTTTAAAATTTAATGAAACATCCCTTTTCTACTTTTAACTTCAATATATGTTCCCCTGCCCCCACCCTCAAAAAAAAAAAAAAAACGTTAAGTTTACATGGTGGAGGGTTTTCATGTGAAGGGAAATAGAATGAAATAAAGTTAGGATTGTGCTTGTCACTTTTAATGAAGGATACAGGGGCGGTATTAAGCGCTCTCAGAAAAGGACTTTGTAGTAAGCAAAATAACATTTCGCTTTATTGCTGCAGATTTCGTTTAAGATATTTTTTAACCTTGTTTTTCGTTTAAGGGGAATGATTTTATTTTCTTTCGTAATTCAGAGAAATACAAAATAGGGTCTAAAGCAGTGGCGTAGTTAGTGTTATTGACAGTGGCGTAGCCAGGATTTTATTTCGTGGTGGGCTGGGTATAAAATTTAAAGATAAAGTTCAATTGTAAGCTAAGTAAAGGGTCCCATTTTTGGGGGGGGGCAGCAGCCCCTCAGTAGGACTGGGCCAAAAATCGATAAATATCGACATATCGGTTTTACTTCAACATCAAATATCCGATATTCCCATTTTCATTTCAGTGAAATCTCGAATTCGATAAAGGTCAAAAATACAGGCCGGTCAGGGGCGTAGCCAGAAATTTTCATGGGGGGGGTATGACTACTGCAACTCATATATATGTATACGTGTGTGTGATAATGTAGTGAAGAATATACATTTTGTATGGCAAAAAATTCCTCATGGGGGGGGTTATGACCCTGTCCGCGAGAACTCAGGAAATAAATAGTGGACTGTAATGGGCTGGTTCGTTGCTGTTATGAATGAAACTCACCTCTTTGACAAACTTAACAAATTCTTTAATAACAATAAGTTGAAATGGCAGCGGTTGGTTCGCTGCGCATACAAAAACGCTCGCACATGGAGCAGCTTGAACTCTGAACTACATCTACCGGGATCCGAAAAGGTCTCGGTTCGTACTTGTCAGATACAACAGAAATGAAATCCGAAAGTGATCCAACAGATGGGAGCACCATTCAGACCCTTGATCTAGTCTTAAGAACTTGACCCACTAACGAGGGGATGGGAGGCCCTGATGGGTTACTTCTGGTTCATCTTTTAGTTTCGCTTCACGTTTGTTGTAGTTTTGATTCATTGTTAAGTTCTAATTCTAGCCTTTTGAGGCGACATTCAGATGCTACATTGTAACAAAGATGTCAACTCACTGGCAGTAATAGTCTGTTCCTAATATGTTAGAATTAAATTCAATATTCACTTATCCATATGCGTATTTCATGCAACTTTAACTCAGTGTCTCACTTATTCATCCTGTTGGATTTCAGAAGTGTCCAGAATCAAGGAAAGGTAAGCAATTACCTTATTCTATATTCACAAAGATCGAAGCTAAATCATGAAGATAATCATATTCTATAATTATGCACGATATCCTACTTATATTCGATATTATACTAGATATTCTACATATTATGAATCCAATTCTAAATTCATTCCATACATATTTCTGGTCCGTTCCAGCCTGAGTGACTATCGAAGGATATGAATGACATTTATTAAGTGTATGAAAATAACTCAGTTCATTATTCATGGTATTATTATTACATTTCCATTAAGATATATTATTCTATATTTAGTCAGTTTGAAGTTTCTCAAATATTAAGAGTAATAATGCCTCCTAAGCAAGCTAAGAGTTCTTTCAAATTCGAATTATTATTAAAGGAAATAAGTGCATTTGAGAAAAATGTAGAAAAGGCTGATGAAAGTAATTATCGCGCAATAGGAATTTTAAAAGGCAAAGTAGAAAAGTTTGAAAAGGAATTGGTAGAGAATTTTACAGAATTATCCCAAGATGAAAGCGCTGATTATTTTGATAGTTATATCAAAAGTAAAGATTTACTATTAAAATGGGTCATTGACCTCGAAAATAAAATTCCGATTGAAATAACCAAAAGCGAGAATTCATCAGGAAAAGAATCTTCATTGGCAGTGAAGTTGCCCAAATTAGAAGTTCCACATTTTTTCGGAAATAGTGAAATGTGGTTATCGTTTAAAGAAATATTTAAATCATCTATTCTTGATAACAAATCTTTAAATGATGTTGAAAAGCTGACATATCTTCAGTCGTGTATCCGCGGTGATGCAGCAAAATTAATTCGAGGTTTCGCAATTACGCCAGAAAACCTTACGCATTGCTGGGAGATTTTATGTCAGAGGTATGAGAACAAACGACAGCTGGCAATAAGCCAAATAAATAAAATCTTTAGAATGAAGATAACGAAAGCAAATAATTCAAAGTTACTCTTAGAGGTCATTGACATTTGTAACGAAGCCGTGAGGAATCTGAAAACATTGGGGTTGGAAACTAACTCTCTTACGGATTTAATCATAATAAATTTCTTTACGTCCAAAATCGATGATGCGGTGATACAACGATGGGAATTGGCTTTGGATAATGAGAGCTGTCCGTCTCTGGATACGTTTAAATCATTTATTGAGAAAGAGGCTAGAAGTCTACAAGAAAATAAATTTTCTAAACCGGAATTCAAAAAGGTTCAAGCGAAATCAGTTGTAAATAACGCAGTAAAAAAATCTAATGTACATAATACTGTAGTGAAAATAGAAAATGTAAGTAGTGAAGTAAAATTTAATAATTGTATGCTATGTAAACAAAATCACGCGTTATTTAAGTGTCCCACATTCCATGCGATGAATATAAATGATACATGGAAGTGCGTTAATGATAATCATTTGTGTACAAATTGTTTAAGAAGTAATCATTTAATTGATAATTGTAGAATAGGATTCAGTTGCAAAAATTGTGCAGCTAGGCACCATACATTACTGCATAGTTATGTAAATAATGATCAAGTGCCTCAATCTCAGTCAGTAAGCACCGTAGCAAATAGCTACACAAAATCGCAAGAACAGAATCATGTTTTGCTATCAACAGCAATAATTAAAGTTAAGTCTCAGACTGGTAAAACAATAACTTGCCGGGCATTAATCGACAACGGCTCACAAAACACGCTAATTTCAAAATACTGTGCAGAACGACTACAATTGTCGATGAAACCAACTACGCACCGTTTGGTGGGAATAAATGAAATCTATGCTGAAACATGTTTATATTCTACCAATTTCGAATTTTCTCCATATTTCTCAGGAGATACATTTCAAGTGAATGCGTTAGTAGTAAACAAAGTCACAACATCTCTTCCAAATTTCAATATGAAAAAACAGGATTGGCCTCATCTAAATAATTTATGTCTTGCTGATCCATCATATTTTGTGGAAAGTGAGATCGATATTCTGTTAGGTGCGGACATTTTCTTATTCTTAGTCACTGGTTCTCCCATATTGGGACCTAAAGGTACACCCTCCGCATTACCTACCAAGTTAGGACATTTGTTGTCTGGTAGTGTAAATACACCAGCCACTCAAAATTCATCTGTGGTATGTCACACTCTCACAAACATTGAAAATAATCTAAAGGAATTTTGGGAAAGCGAAACAATCCATAAACCTGTTAAACCTAATGATGAAGACGAATTGGCTGACGAAATTTTTGACAAATTTCATACTCGAAACTCCAAGGGTAGATACATCGTAAAGTTACCTTTTAAAGAAGATTCAAACCTTGGGGACAGTAAAGAAGGAGCTTTAATGAGATTTTTTTCTCTTGAAAGGAAATTACAATCAAATGAACAATTAAGGCAAACATATATTCAATTCATGGAAGAGTACCAAAGTCTTGGTCATATGACTCCTCTCATATCTGATGTAGCTTCCCAAAGTTATATGTTACCCCATCACGGTATAATAAATGAAAATAGTTTAACAACGAAATTACGAGTTGTCTTTGATGGATCGTTTAAAACGAGTAACGGCAAATCACTAAATGATGTATTATTGAAAGGGAAAAAACTCCAAACAGACATTTTCGCGGTCTTGTTAAAATTCAGAACTTTCCCTGTGGCATTTTCTGCTGATATTACAAAAATGTACCGCCAAATTCTGATAGCTAGTGAAGACAAGTCATTCCAACAAATTTTCTGGAGAGAATCTCCAAATGAACCTCTCAAAATTTATACATTAAATACGGTCACTTATGGCACAGCATGTGCGCAGTATCTCGCAATCCGTACCATACAACAATTATGCAGCGATGAGAAGGGACGATTTCCACAAGCAGCTAAGCTAGCTCAAGATCATTTTTATGTAGATGACTTGTTAGCTGGTGCTGATTCGGTCGATTCAGCAAAATCCATAATCCAAGAACTCTTAGATCTTATGTCTGCTGGTGGTTTTGAGCTCAGAAAATGGTCATGTAGCCATCCCGAAGTCATCGCACAATTTCCAGATGCCCTAAAGGCTACTACCTTTACACACTCATTTCAAGAAGATTCATCTCAAAAAATTCTAGGTCTCGTTTGGGATTTGATGGATTCATTTCAAGTTAGAGCAGTCCCTTCAGATAATGTTTCAACGAAAAGACAGTTATTATCCATCATTGCGCGCACCTTTGACCCTTTAGGGTTTGTCGCACCTTCTACGATAATTTTGAAAATTATTCTGCAAGATTTGTGGAAGGCCAACATCGGGTGGGATGATCACTTACCATCAGCCATTCTCGATCGATGGAATAACTTCCAAGCCGAAGTTCATTATTTTAAAGAGATAAAGATTCCTCGTTACATCCATGTTGTCAATTCAGTAAAGATAGAAGTTCACGGATTTAGTGATGCATCTTTAAAGGCTTATTCTGCTGTCATTTATCTTAGAGTCATTTGCAATTCATCTCGTATATTCTTAATGGCAGCCAAAACTCGTGTTGCACCTTTGAATGCTATAACTTTGCCCAGATTAGAATTGAGTGGTGCAGTCCTGCTCGCAGAATTAGTGGACACATTCAAAAGGGCTGTAAATTTCCCCATTCATAACACTTATTTATGGTGCGATTCAACAATTGCACTGTGCTGGATTAACAATCCACCAACTAAAGGAAATCAATTCGTCCAGCATCGTGTATGTAAAATTCATTCTCTAACCTCAAAGGATTCATGGCATCACATTCCTGGAAAGTCGAATCCTGTTGATTGCGCAAGCCGAGGCCTTTATCCAAAACAACTTATGGAGCATTCAGAATGGTTAAATGGCCCACAATGGCTCATTGATTTTGATCCTACCTCTGTAGGAGTAAATACCCCAAATCAAGACATGTATGATATATCCTCTGATATTCATTTTAATTCATCGTTCGAAAGCACATCTCTTGTCACTCAACTCAATCCTTTCCTAGATTTATTTGACAGATTTTCATCATACACGAGGCTACTGCGAACTGTAGCATGGGTATTTAGGTTCTACAATAACTCAAAATCAGATCCTAAAACTCAAGGACCTTTGAAAGCCCATGAATTAGATACAGCTACCAAGACAATAGTTAAATTATTACAAAATGATGCATTCCATTCCGATATTACCCAACTTAACTCTAATCAACCCCTTCCAAAATCCAGCAAACTCATAGCATTAAATCCTTTTCTTGATAAGGAAGGAATTCTGCGTGTTGGAGGGCGTCTACGTCACCAACAAGAATTCACTTTTGATCAGAAATATCCCATGTTGCTTCCCAAACATCATCACTTCACAACTCTGGTTATTCGGCACTATCATCATGCAAATCTTCATGCAGGCCAAGAATTGGTCTTATCTCTAATAAGACAGAAATTTTGGATCCCAGACGGAAAATCAACCGTTCGAAAAGAACTTCGGAAATGCATCGAATGCTTTAAATCATCTGCAAAACCAATTACCCAGATGATGGGTGATCTACCGAGTGCACGAGTCAATCCTTGCCGTGCATTTGAAAAGGTGGGCATGGATTTTGCAGGGCCAATTTCCACGAAGTGCCAACACACTCGAAAATCAAGTACCTTCAAATCATATATCTGTTTATTCATCTGTATGAGCACTAAAGCAGTACATCTTGAATTGGTCTCTGCATTATCTTCAGCGGCATTTCTGGCAGCATTTCGAAGATTTGTAGCTCGTCGTGGCTACCCATCGCACGTTTTTAGTGACAATGGAAGCAACTTTGTTGGAGCCTCAGCGTACCTAAAATCATTATTTAGAATTCCTCATGATCCCTTAATACAAGATTATTCATCCCCACGTAATATAAGCTGGCAATTCATTTCTCCATATGCACCAAATTTCGGAGGTATTTGGGAGGCCTCTATTAAATTAACTAAACAGCATTTAATCAAAACATGTAAAACAGCACTGCTCAATTTTGAAGAACTTACCACCCTTCTTTGCCAAATTGAAGCCATCATCAACTCTCGGCCTTTATATCCATTATCAGCTGATCCCAAAGACTTCAGTGTATTAACACCCGGACATTTTCTTATTGGTGGTCCTTTGCTCGAACTCCCTGAACATAAATCTAATCTTATCTCTTTAAGTTTTAATTCTAGGTGGTCCCTCCTACTACAACTCAAAGACCAATTCTGGAAGAAATGGAGCACCTCATACCTAAACACATTGCAGCCACGGACAAAATGGATGAGAAACAACCATCTCCTGGCTGTAGGAAGGTTAGTCCTCATCAAGGATCCAATCGCCCCTGCCACCGTGTGGAAATTAGGCCGAATCTCCGCTCTCCATCCAGGCGCTGATGGCATCAGCAGAGTGGTCACCGTCCGGACTGCCAGAGGAACTGTCACACGCCCAGCCTCTCAGATAGCATTCTTGCCACTTCCAGATGTTGATACTGAGTCTGCGCCCCCCCCGGAATCTGTCAGATACAACAGAAATGAAATCCGAAAGTGATCCAACAGATGGGAGCACCATTCAGACCCTTGATCTAGTCTTAAGAACTTGACCCACTAACGAGGGGATGGGAGGCCCTGATGGGTTACTTCTGGTTCATCTTTTAGTTTCGCTTCACGTTTGTTGTAGTTTTGATTCATTGTTAAGTTCTAATTCTAGCCTTTTGAGGCGACATTCAGATGCTACATTGTAACAAAGATGTCAACTCACTGGCAGTAATAGTCTGTTCCTAATATGTTAGAATTAAATTCAATATTCACTTATCCATATGCGTATTTCATGCAACTTTAACTCAGTGTCTCACTTATTCATCCTGTTGGATTTCAGAAGTGTCCAGAATCAAGGAAAGGTAAGCAATTACCTTATTCTATATTCACAAAGATCGAAACTAAATCATGAAGATAATCATATTCTATAATTATGCACGATATCCTACTTATATTCGATATTATACTAGATATTCTACATATTATGAATCCAATTCTAAATTCATTCCATACAGTACTCGATAACAGTTTTGGCGCTGGGTGCGCCCTCTCACAACAAATCCTCAAGTACGGAGGAAACACTCCCCCGGGGATTGAAATACAAATTTCAATACTCTGAATATAGTATATGAATAATTAATATATATGTAATATGTATAAAATACAACCATAACACATCCGAATACAAAATGAAACGCTATAACACACTATAAACTAGAAATATTTACATTAATTTCAAGAGAAAGGAACTTTGCTTATTTATTCGATTGGCAACACACAAATATCGCGAACATTTATTTTGAGGATACGTCCGTCTGGCAAACTTAAATTGACAACCCGAATAATGTTGTCTTTACCCTTAAAGACTTCAATTATTCTTCCAACTAGCCACTTAGTTGACGGTACATTCTCCTGCCTTATCAAAACCAAAGTTCCTTCCTGTACATCACTTTTTTTAAATCTCCATTTGGAGCGTTCCTGGAGATTATTTAGATAATCTCGCTTCCATAATGTCCATATACGTTGCGAAAATTTCGCAATCTTTTGCCATTTTGATAGTCTGTTTTCTGGTACATCAAGCCACGGTTGATCAGGCACAGATGTTATTGGCCTACCTATTAGGAAATGGCCAGGCGTTAGTATTTCAAAATCGACTTCTGGTGACATCGGAGTAAGCGGGCGGGAATTTAAGACTCCCTCAATCTCTGCTAATATAGTTAAAAATTCTTCCAAGCTTAAACTTCGATTACCAATCACACGCTTCAAGTGGAACTTAAATGACTTTACTCCCGCTTCCCAAATGCCACCAAAATTTGGCGACTTTGGGGGAATAAATTCCCACTCAATGCCTTCTTGAGCTAAAAAGTTGCTCAATTTCTCATCTGGGGCGCTAACTCTTTTAAGAAGGGTTTTTAGCTCTAAGTTAGCTCCAATGAAGGTCTTGGAGTTATCTGACATTAATTTGACACATTTACCTCTTCTACTAAAAAAACGTTTCAAGCTCGCAATAAAGGCTTGAGTTGTCAAATCGGATACAAAGTCTAGATGTATGGCCTTTGTACATAGGCACACATACACTACTACATAAATTTTATTGAAAACACCCTTCCGTTGATTTTTAAATTTAACAAAAAATGGACCGCAGTAGTCAACTCCTGTTTTAGAGAACGGAAAACTTCTATTGACGCGTTCGTTCTCTTGGCAGATCGCCCATTATTTGAGATATGACTACAGGTCTGTTTTTAAAGCAGATAACACAGTCGTGTACTATTCTGCGACAGTTATTCCGACCATTAAGGGGCCAGAACTTCTGCCTAACGTGAAACAGCAAAGCTTGTGGGCCTAAATGAAAGTATTTCAAGTGGAAGTATTTTAAAATGATCTTAGTTAATTGATGATCCTTAGGTAAGACCATTGGAAATTTTGAAGAATAGGGCAAATCCGATTGAGATAAACGCCCTCCAACTCTTATTATTTTCTCCTCATCCAAAAAGACATTTAGGGATGCGAGTCTGCTCTTACCTGGGACAGGATCACCCTTTTCCAGGCATGTGATTTCTTCCTTAAATGCATCCTGTTGAGCAGAGCGAATAAAAAATGTTTCTACTGACCTGAACTCAGAACTTCTTAAAGGCCCACTTCTCTTATCCTGGGGATGTTTACAATTAAAAATAAACCTAAAAATAAAACTGCATACACGAATTAATTTCACATATTCATTAGATATGTTAAGAATGTAATTAAACACAGATGCATCATTTCTAACTGTTAATGAAGTTAAATCATCAGTGAATGATGAGTCAGTACTACAGTTTTTTCTAAGTTCACATTCATACAGTTTCTGATCTGGAACCACAACACCTTCACTTCTTGGAATGTACTCTTTACATAGGAAATTTGATCCGTTCCACCACTTGGAATTTCCTACAAGATTTTCACAACTGATACCTCGTGTGAGAAGATCGGCTGGATTTTCTGGACCTGGACAATGAAACCAGTTGGACGGATCTGTTAGAGTTTGGATTTCCTTGACGCGATTCGCAACGAAGGGTTTCCACTTACTGGCTGAACCTTTGATCCAAAACAGTGTAATTTGTGAGTCAGTGTAAAGGTTCATGGAAGTCGGTCCCTTTCGGTGCAACACTTGGTATACCTCCTTAGCCAGACGTGCAGCCAATAATGCGCCCATTAATTCTAGGCGTGGAAGAGACACCTTTTTCAGGGGTGCCACTCTAGATTTGGCAGTTACCAAATTTAGTGATGATCCATGCACTGTAGTTACTTGTAAATACACGGCAGCGCCGAAGGCTTTGGGACTAGAATCAGCAAATATATGTAAAGTCAGTTCCTTGTTGCAGTTATCTGAAGCCTTAAAAGGGGTTCGTGGTATTCGTAGTTTGGTTAGCTGTGGAAGTTCGGAAACCCACTGTTCCCAAATCTTTAAAATGTCGGTAGGCAAGTCATCATCCCAAGACACCTTCCTAATCCATAATTCTTGAAAGAGGCATTTCAATCTGATCGTAAAAGGCGATACGAGACCAAGAGGGTCGAAAATCCTTCCTGCTGCTTGCAATATGCCACGTTTTGTATTTTTTGCATTTCTTAAAAATTTTAACAAATTATCAATGCCTATCACAAGAAAATCCAGTTCAGGTTGCCACGATAATCCTAAGACTTTGTGCAATTGGTTTTCGGTTTCATTCAAGGATTGAGGTAAGATACTAAATCCTAGATTTTCCCATGTTTTCATAAGTGATTCGTCATTAGAAACCCACTTTCTTAAATTCATGCTAGCTTTCGACATTATTTTGTGAGAGTCTTGTGAAATAATCAACGCATCTTCGATTGTGTCAGCACCGGTGACAAGATCGTCGACATAAATAAAGTTATTAAGCACCTCTGTTGCTACAGGGTATTCTCTCTGAAATTTAGAAACGTGCTCCTTGATGGTAGCCGAAAGTAAAAAGGGACTTGCGTTCAACCCGAATGTCAAGCGTTGAAATCTGTACACAAGAGTACTGAGATTGTCATTATTTGCAGGATTATTGTTTATGAAAAGAAATCTTAAAGCGTCTCTGTCATTTTCATTTATAGAAATCTGAAGAAATGCCTTCTCAATATCTGCCAACATGGCGATTTTATTGAAACGGAAATACATTAATAAATGAAAAATATTCGGATTTAAATTACTTCCTGCATCTAAACAATCATTAAGAGACAACTGTTTATCTTCATGAGAGCTGGCATCGAATACGATGCGACATTTTGTGTATATGCTATCCTGTTTCATCACCGTATGATGTGGTAAATAGAATACAGGTCTATCAGGTGGTCTTTCCAAAGTAGGAACAACTTCGATTATGTTTTTATCTAAATACTCATCTAATATTTCTCTATACTGATCAAAGAGATTATTGTCGCGTCTCATTCTTTTAACGAGAGCCTTAAGTCGCCTTTCCGCGATATCCAAATTATCTTCTAAAACTGTCCAATCCCGTATCCAAGGGAGACCAATTTCATATCTGTTATCCTTATATGCCAAAGTTTCACGGAACCTATCTAAAGCCTGAACGTTGTCAACACTGTTGGGATCATCCCTTATTCCTAAATTTTCAAGTTCCCAGAACGCCTTTAAATCAAATTCACATTGATTTTCCTACAAATGACATTTAGGAGTTGTGGGACCTAGATTGTTCAACATTCCCGTAACCACCCAACCTAAATGAGTATTCTGCAAAATGACCGAACTATCGTTAACTCTAATCTGACCATTCAATAGCAATTCGTAAAACACATCTCCACCTAACAAAATTTGAACCCGCTGGGGCTTATAAAATTCAGGGTTAGCATACGTCAAGTTCTGCGGCAAACGCAAATTAGAAATGTCAATCGATCTAGAAGGGGTTAAGTCTGTGATTTTTGGCACGACTAACATATTTATTGTTTTTCGAAAATCTCCCTCCTTATTAGAGATCTCCACCTGAATTCCTTTCATAACCCTGAAAGTAGAGCTATTCAATCCCTTGATTAATGAATTAACATTATAGTTTCTTAAACCTAAAACCTCATTCGTTTCGTAACTTGCTAGATAAACTTCGCTGCCGCTGTCTAATAGCGCATAGAAGGGTAAAAAATACCCACTTATCCCTCTAATATAAACTATCGCTGTAGTCAGTAATGCATTCGAACATGCAGAAAACATATTGCTTGTTAACTGATAACAGTTTGATGACTGAGTGGTTGACCTACTTTCTTGCTGGGGCCCCCCGCTGCGAGCATGGGTTGGAGATTCGACGCCAGTGGTCTGCAAACCGTTACTTTTTTTCTCTTCTCGTCCTGACAAATTTGCATTGGAAGGGGCAATACTTCCTTTTTCAACTCGTGGATTTGCAGCTGTCGATTTATTGCAAATTGTGCTGTGGTGATTTGAAAAACATTGTTTACATTTGTTATTTAATTTCGGGCAAGAGGCGACCTTATGGGTTCCTAAGCAATTCCAGCAAAGTTGAAATCTACGAACACAATTTAGCCTATCTGGTAAAGATAAATCTAGATAACGTTTACATTTGAAAAGAAAATGGGGCAGATTACATATAGGACAGAGCGCCTTTTCATTTTGCAAAACAAAACTTTTTTGCTTCGAAAAATATTCTTGTTTGGGTTTTGGTACTATAACACTACGTAATGGAACATTGTCCAGAGCTTGGCTTCGCCTTAATAAAAAATCTATGAAGTTATCCCAGTTAGGTATTTCATTACAGTCTAGTGTCATTTCATAACTCTTCCTAGATTCTTCGTCGATTTTCTGAAGCACAATATTCATTAAGATGGCTTCTGATAAACTATTGTTTTCTAGACCTAGTTGTTTTAATGCTCTTAAATGACTCAGTAAATTGTCTACTAAATTTCGTATTTCTTTGGCACTTTCAATTTTGATTTTACTAAGATATAGAAGCTCCGATACATGACCGTTTACTATTAAGCGTTTATTTTCGTATCTCTTTTTTAGTGCTTCGAGTAAGGATGAATATGAGTCATCTATGTTTTGCAACTGTTTTTCAGGACCTGTAAGAGCCGACTGCAAATAATAAAGCTTCTGTGCTTCCGTTAAGTCCTTATTTTCATCAATGAGAGTCGTAAATTGCGATTTAAAATTCATCCACTCTGTATAGCGCCCAGAAAATTGGGGTAAGGCTATAGAGGGTAACTTGATTTTTGTACAATTTGAACTATTATTTTCATCAGTAACCGCATGATTATTTAATAGAGCAGAACTAGGATTTAATAAATCAAGTAATCTTACATCAGTTGCCTCTAGTTGGTCTTCAATTTCGTTAATGGAATTCTCGAACTGGTCGAGCTCTTTATTATCTATAGTTGAAAAGCATTCGTTACGCAGCTCATCGTTACGCAGCTCATTTTCTTCTTCAGGCCTTGCGCCGTATTAAACTTGAGTTCAACTTCTCGTTGTGACATCTTTTCGCCATCTAATGCATTCAGTATTTTGGTTAATTGTCCCTTAATACTGCCTCTCTTCCTGCTAAGAACAACTGTTGGGCTTAGCTTGGACATCTTGGTGCTAAACTGTCGTAATCTTTCGTACTAATCGAAACTAACAGCTCTCCTGCGAAGTACGGACCACAAAATGTCCGCGAGAACTCAGGAAATAACTAGTGGACTGTAATGGGCTGGTTCGTTGCTGTTATGAATGAAACTCACCTCTTTGACAAACTTAACAAATTCTTTAATAACAATAAGTTGAAATGGCAGCGGTTGGTTCGCTGCGCATACAAAAACGCTCGCACATGGAGCAGCTTAAACTCTGAACTACATCTACCGGGATCCGAAAGGGTTTCGGTTCGTACTCGATAACAGTTTTGGCGCTGGGTGCGCCCTCTCACAACAAATCCTCAAGTACGGAGGAAACAGACCCCCTAACCCCCCCTTGGCTACGCTCTGAGGCCGGCGATAAGAAAATCCTGAGATCAATACCAGCTTGTGATGCTTTTGCTACTGCTTTCTCTCCGTTGATGACGATGCCGGATCGCGGAAAAAACAGCTCCATGGTTTATTAGTCTAATTACCATAATTAATTAACGTATATCTCGGAAACTATCCACCGGAACGCGTTTTTATTGATTCTCGACCCCCCCTAGTCTCAACACCCCACCGATACTTAAAATTCCGAATGCTTTGACACCAAACTTAACCTTTTAATCTTACAGGCCCAGGGGGTCATACGAAGCTCCCCTATATTTTCAATTTGGGCATTTTAAACACTAGCCTCCTCCGGCGGCATCTCCAAAGTCTGGAAACCATCCCAGAGCTAATTTCTACATGTTTGCAGTCCTTTTAAGCCTCAATGATGGTTAATTAGTCTAATTACCATAATTAATTAACGTATATCTCGGAAACTATCCATCGGAGCGCGTTTTTATTGATTCTCGACCCCCCCTTAGGAACCGCCATCGTTGCATAAAATTTCGAATGCTTTGACACCAAACTTAACCTTTTAATCTTACAGGCCCAGGGGGTCATACGAAGCCCCCCTATATTTTCATTTCGGGCAGTTTAAACACTAGTTTAACTTGAACCGCCCTACGACGGCATCTCCAAAGCCTACAAACCGTCCCATAGCAAAAGGAGAGCGAGATGCTAGCTGGCCGAGAACTCAGCGGAGAAGAAACCCGATGAATGGGTGAAGGGTGTTTAAATAGTACGGCTTTCGGCGCAGAGAGAGGGAAAATTTCTTTAGTTGTTTTATTGATTCATGATGATTCGAATCATCGAAGTAGTGAGTGAGTCGAGATTCGAATCAGTAAAATGAGTCGAACCGCTTATCTCTAATGAATACTATTCTACCAATGTTTTAGAGTAGTGCTTTATTTTAGTTTAAATTGCCCTTGAAAAATTAGTGGTGGGATATGTTCCGATGAAAACAGAACGGTTGGCAGCTGTGCCAGTTGTACAATATGGTTTGTGATACGCTGGTAAAACTCCGATAATATGTAAAATAAAAAACTTTGCAAAATAGCACTATAAAGTTTACTTGAACGGCCATGCCGCTGTTTCGATCAAAAACTTTTTCATCTTCTTCAGTGACAATCACTTGAAATCAGGAACGTGCAGAGAAACCTGACGTCCCTCCCAACGCAAAGAAAGCTATATGAAAATAAAAAAAAAGTGTGTTCGTATAATCTTTACGCGCGATTGAAGTAAAACTTCCTTGACGCTGGATACAGTTACAGCCAGATTCATTTTCTTTGTGGTGTTCGTCCCCATGTTCTTAAACCGTTGTTCCGTCTGGAGGTTGGGTTAGAATCCAGAGAGTGTCCATGTATTATCCTTTAACTGTGTTCTTAAATCTTTTGCAGCCGGGGTTTGTTTCTTTGTGGTGTTCCATACCTGTGTTCTTAAACCGTTGTTCCGTCTGTAAATTGGGTTAGAATCCAGGAAGTGTCCATGTTGTAGTATTATTCATTAACTGTTTTCATATGCCATTGTTCCGTCTGGAGGTTGGGTTTGAATGGGGGGGGAATGGCTATAGTCTAGTATTATACTTTAACTGTGTTCTTTAACTGATGTTTTCCTCTGTTTGTTGGGTTCGAATGCAGGTAGTGTACATTTTTTTTTGTTGTGTTTTTCTATCACAGTGTTCTTAAGCGTTGAGTTCGTCTGTTGGTAGGTTTCAAATTATTATTCTGCATCCGTGTTTTTGAACTGCAGGTTCTGTTTATTGTTTAGGATTGATTGCAGCCAGGGTCCGTTTCTTTGTGGTGTTCCATCCCCGTGTTAAACCGCCTCCATCTTGAGGTTGGGTTAGAATCCACGGAGTGTCCATTTGTTATTCTTTTATTCTGTTCTTAAACCGTTTGCAGCCAGTGTTTGTTTCTTTGTGGTATTACATACCCGAGTTCTTATACCGTTGTTCCGTCTGGATCTCGGGGTATCACAAAGGAGACGATACGTCTTCGAAATTCGAGGACAGTCCCAAAATATAGATTTTTTTTACTTTGTCCCTAAAAATACCTTGACTTCTTGGGGACGCAAAAAGTCCCCAAATTTAAAGATTTGCACACCCTCCAAAAAAAGTATTCGAGCAAGAGAGAAATTTCCTATTTTAGATTTGCGAATAATAATTGAGTTTTTGAAAAATGCACAACCTTATAGAAATATGGAAAGTCATATTTATACATATCCTAATTCATATTCTATGATAAATAATTTTTAATATACGAAACCAACGTAGGAAATTTCTCTCTTGCTCGAATATTTTTTTTTTTTTTTTTTTTTTTGAGGGTGTACTTTTTTCCCCTGAAAGTTTCCGTTTAGTTTATTTCTTTCAGAAATAATTGAAGAAATAAGAAAAATAAAACAACTAAAAGCGCCTTCTACTCAGAGAAACAATGAAATTCGATCTCTGAAAACGTTTGTTGTCATTGTATGTGTAGCGTGTATAGACATTCAATAAAGTATTCGACTATGAGTCAAATTTCCCATTTCAGTTTTGTTAATGATTAATCACTTTTCAGGAATAACCATGCTTTAAATATGATATTGAAGTACGAAATTTTTCTTGCACTCGAATATTTTTTTTAGAGGGTGTAAAAGGTTTCATGAAAAATGATCACAAAACGAGCCAATGTAAAAAGCAATGTCTTCTGAAAAATAGAAATTCTGTGCCAAGTATTAAATTATGAATAAATTGCAATATTTCAACATGGTTTTTCTTTCATATTTCTGGTTTGAATAAATATTTATAAATACTTCCATTAATTTATTAGAAATAAGAATACACAATTGATATAAAGAGCTATTAGCATGGTAATATGTTGTGTCCTCCAACAAGTCCCCAAAGATATTTTCTAGTGTCCCCAAGTTTTCCTTGGATTCCAGGACAATGCTTGATTTGTCCCCAAAATACTGTTTAGAAATATGGTCACCTTAGGTTAGTATCCAGGAAGTGTCCGTGTTGAACTATTATTCTTTCGCTGTTTTCTTAAAACGTTTTTCCGTAGGATTTGAATCGAGAGAATGTCTATGTTGTGGTATTTTTCTTTAACTGTGTTCCTAAACTGGTATTTTCTTCTGTTGGTTGGTATCGAATGCACATAGGGTCTATTATTGCTTTTTTTTTATGGCAGTGTTCTTAAACCTTTGTTTTCCTCTGCTGGTTTTGTTCCAAGTATTCTTCTGTTTCCGTACTCTTAAAATGAAGTTTTCGTCTGCTAGTTTGTCTCGATTGCAGGTTCCATTTCTTCGTGTTTTTCTATCACCGTGTTCTTAAACCGTAGTTTTTGCCTGCTGGTTGGGTTCAATTGCAGGCAGCTTCCGCTTTTCCAAAACCACGTGAGCGTTACTTCCGTCAGAAAAAAAAATCTGACTTACTCCCTAGTTGCGCCTAAAGAAGTTTTACTTCAAAAATTTCGGCATAATAGCATTACCCTGCAATATTCATTGGTTTATTAGAATAGCGAAGCACAGTTTTCCATTTTGTAATATTATGTTAATTGTTCGCAATGCAGCAAACGCATGAATCGTGTGCAAGAAAAAAATAGAGTCGAATGATCGCTTTTGAGAGGTCGTACAGAAATTATGAAATTTTTTTCTACTCTAGCTATAAACGTTCATATTCAAATTCCTGTAAAGAAAAAAAATCAAGAAAATGCAGCAAACGCACGAATCCTTCGCAATACAGCAAACGCATGAATCGTGTGCAAGAAAAAAATCAAGTCGAATGATCGCTTTTGAGAGGTCGTACAGAAATTATGAAATTTTTTTCTACGCTAGCTATAAACGTTCATATTTAAAATCCTGTAAAGCAACACTTTTGAAGTACAACCCTGTATTCAAAATCCTGTTTGCTGCATTGCGTTTGTAATCCTTAATATCGCAATGCACCAAACTAAAGGTTAGTTCATTAAAACACCGTCAGAAAAGTTCTTTATAGTTTATGATTATGAAATTATGTTTAAGATACTCTTTCAATTCTGTTAAATTGAAACTAAATTTAAATTAATATTTTAGATTCGTAATGAAATAACAGCTAACGTAAATTATCAGAATGGCTATTTTAAACATTAAATTTCTCAAAAATTAAAATTATATTAAGAGTTAGCAGTAAAGGTTTATTTATTACGCAATATTGTATCATGCACTCCCTTAATAATTTTGAAAATTGAGATACTAAATTGCTTATTTTGAAATTAGACGAAATCACACATGACATTAATATTCATATTCCCATTACAAGACATTTTAAGAATAAAAAAATATTTTCCCTATAAGTGATATTTTTTTTAATTTTGCGAGCAAAATTAAAATACCTAGAAAAATTCGAAATCTCCATATACCGATCTCAATTTGGAGATAGCCCCTTAAAGTTCAACAAACAGTTTGCAATATTTCCGGAAATATTCATACCAACTTAGTGAAAATTTATATTTAGTGTAATTTGAAGGCTCTATTTCGTTTAATAAAGTCAAAATAGGATACTGCTATTGAAAAATACGAAGTTGATGCAGAACTAAGTATGAAGACACCTTCTTATGCAAATTGAATTAATAGGAAAAACTAAAATATGCATTTTTTACAAACCCAATAGTACATAAGAGACTCTCTGTACAATGAACGATGGCCAAGCAAAGAGAAAGTGCTCTTTTTCCCAGAAATATTATTATCTTCTGAGAAAATGTATAAATAAATAAATAATTGAATGTGATGCTCTGACACCAGAATATTCAAAAAGGGATATTTTTATTAAAATTTCTCCAAAAAGTACTTAGTGTCATACGTATCAGAAGAATGATTGTTGTCTCAAGAATACCTGCTGCTAAGCCGGTGAATTTGAAACAGTTGTAGGTTGTTCAGAATGTCAGGCGCTTGTGGTGTGACTGATGTACTTCCTCGAGAAATGATGGACAAAAAATGTCTTTTACTATCTACTTAAATGTCCCATGAACAACTGAACTTCATTGTAAATGTACTTTATATGTTAATATTCATTTTAAAATAAATAAATCTAAAACTTATGAACAAGCAGCTGCAAGAGACATAAATACTAAATAAAAATGAAACGTGACCTTTTGATTAGTAATAGAACGAAAGTAGGTAAAAAATAGTAAAAGTTTTATAGTAATTTTGATCATCATTTGCCAGTTGAAAAATTTTAAATACTTACACTGTGTGTCCGGGGAGTGGGTTTGCTCTATACTTATATATTTTTTCCCCGATTTTAATTGCCACTATTTTTTTTCCTTTTCGGACCCCACCACTGAAACTGGTCACGAGCCGCCACTGTTGTTTAGCAATCTGTGAAAAGTAGTTTGCCGTTTTTTGAGTGCCGAAATATACGAATCTGAAATTGATAGTACTCAAGTGCCGAAAATCAAAAAACCTAGCCCTTGAAAAAAAAAAAATTAAAATGCCTAAAATATCCATGATCTTTCTAAAACTTTTTTATTCAATTATCATTGGATTCAGAACTCCACTGGTAGTACAGACAATCTAATTCAACACTTGTGAACGAACAACTGTTTCACTTCGTAATCATAAATTCTATGCATCTGTTCAATAATCTCTTTGGAACGTGTTCTTTTTTACAAACATGACAGCTATAATAGTTTTCTAATTTTCTTTGTCGATGGACCTGCCAAACGAAATTTCGGATAATAAATTAAACTTCTAAAAGTAAAGTAAACGCAATATAACAGAAGTTGCTATTCTTATTCCAGGCATCTTTAGTTGGAAATGCTCCAAGGCTGACACTAACAGGTCACTTTATCTTTTGCCGTTTAAGAAATGAAATTACGTAAAGCAATTACATTTTAACAGCAAGAAGCCAACTTGTTTCTTTTTGTGTAAGGCAATTTTATTTGACATAGTTTTAAACTGATATTTAATGTCATGCTTTTACATGCTGTATCAAATTATTATGGGAAGCAGAAAATAATGTCGTTTTTCTCAAATTTTGTAGATTCGATGTTCTTGTTGTTGTTGTTGCTAATGCCTTCTGGCAACCGCGTTGCGGTGACAGATCCCCCTAGACAGGCAGGCGAAGGGCTGAAGGAGCGGCTTCCATTTCAATGAGCCCCAGTGGGAGGAAGTCCGTCTTTGCTCGGGGTCCCGTAATTTTGAACCAATTCCAGAGGAGGGACCGACCCCCTGAAATCGGCACCCCCAAAGGTATCGTTTAACAACTTGGAGGACTTTGGAGCCACGACGGATTTTACGTGCACCAGCTCCCATTAGCGTACACGGTTCCACAGCGGATGGGCCGAGAGGGGAAGTCCCTCCCAAGCACTGGCCAAGCCAGATGCTGCTTCACTTGCCGTGTTCTTATGGGAACGGAGTTTAGCGCCAGTCCACTGCCGGACCTCGATGTTCTAAACACTAACATAAGCTTTATTCCTATTAATTACTGATCGATACTATATATTACAGTTTTAGGAAAGAAAATTTTATACATTGTCCCAAAAACGTGGTAATAGGCTTTAATTCTTTATCTGTTAGAGATAAGTGGGCAGTGCAAATTGAAAAAAAAAATGTTCAAAATAAGGTCGGAAATAAGACTCCGTTAAGAAAAAATTCCTCTCTCTAATTTTCACAAAGTTACACTTTTTTAATCTGTATACGACTCACATACGAAAACATTCCCAATTACTAAAATGTGGCCCATACACTAATGTAGTGATCTACCAATTTGAGCCTTTCTTCATACAACGTCGCAGAGATATCTTTAAAGAAAGATGATTGCAGACTATACAAGATTTTGATTATGAACGTTTATAGCTAGAGTAGAAAAGAAATTCTTTCATAATTTCTGTACTACCCCTGAAAAGCGAGCATTCGACGGGATTTTTTTCTTTCGAGGAACATTGAAAAGTGGTTTAAGTCAACGTTATATTTATCTTCATATCTCTGACACTCTTTTTAAGGTATCGTTCTCAAATTTTGTAAGTTACCTCATGAGTGTATGAGGCGTACTTTACTTACTGGGAATTGTTTTGTACGGGATGGTAAACAAATTAAAAAAAGTGAAACATTTTGCAAATTAATGAGAGGAATTTTTTCTTAATGGAGTCTTATTTCCGACCTTATTCTGAACACTTTTTTAATTTACACTCTCCACTTATCTCTTATACATAAAGAATTAAAGCCCCTTACCACCTTTTTGGGACGCCTTGTAGAATCGCCCAAAATCTTTAGGAGATTAAATCTAAATAAATACAAACTTTTATTTTTTACACAGCCAAGATATGCAAACTAAAATTCCAATCAGTAAAATATGCACCACACATCAATTAGATGAAGTGCAGAATTTCAGCCTTTCAACACAAAAAGGGTCATAGCTATGCTTAAACAAAGTTGGTAAGGGGCTATACAGTGCTACCAATAACAGCAAAAGTAGTTTGCAGTTATGAGATCATTTTTTTTTCTTTCGTAATTTGTGCAAAGCCCCTGGAACGCAATTTTCTCTCTCTGAATTTATCTACCTCTCTACATTCTTAAGGCATTAAAAAGTAGTTTAAGTAAACATAGTAAACTTTTCATATTTCTGAACCTTCAAAAAAAAAAAAACCTCAAACACCTAACCATTTAAAAAAAAACTATTATTTTTATAACTTTTCTTATTTAACTAACATTGGATTCGGTTACTGGGCTATCTGTCTCCCAATGTACACAGATAACCCAGTCTACATTGGGAGTACAACCCTCGTGAACTAAAAACGGATTCACTTCGTAATCATAAATTCCCTGCATCAGTTCAATAATCTCTTCGGAACATGTTCTTCACTACAAACATGGCAGCTACAATAGTTTTCTAATTTTTTCTGTCAATGGACCTGCCAAACGGTATTTCGGATAATAAATTAGACTTCTAAAAGTAAAGTAAACACAAGACAACAAAAGTTTCTATTATTGTTACGGACATCTTTAGTTTGAAATGTTCCAAAGCTGATATTAACAGGCCACTCTCTCTTCAGTCGTTCAAGAAATGAAATTACGTAATGTAATTACTTTTAGCAGCAAGATGGTAACTTGTTTCTTTTTGTGTAAGGCAGTTTTAGTTGAAAAGGTTTTATATTGATATTTGTCATATTTTCACATACTGTATCGAATTAGTAGAGGAATAGTTCAGGATGAAATATCGTTAATTCTTACGTCAATATTTCGCGACTAGTCGTAGCTACTGAAGCTAATAATGACTGCACTAACGAAATTTCGGATGTGCGCGAGCTTTTTAACATAGAGGCTTAATTAATCATCCTTTTCCAAAACTCTTTATCTATCGAGCGCAAAATATCAAAAAAATCTATACAAAGTCTATCCTTTTAAAATAACTTTAAGTTGAGACAGAGCTGGAAACTGCGTACAAAGAAAACAAAATGCAAAATAACAAGAACTGTATTCAAAATCTGAGTATTCATAAAGCACCTGTAAGTATTTTTTCTTTTTTGATGTTTAATAATTTTTATTTTGCTATTCTAAAAACTATTACGTCGTTATCACTTCAGATACCTAATTTTGTCTCGGATTAACATTTTTTATTCTAGAAAAAAAAAAAAAACAGCTGAAAATTTCAAAAAATCGCTTGAAAATTAGGTAACGGGTGTACTTTCAGACAGACAAGGAGAAAGTGTTCTTTTTTCGGACAGATTATTATCTTCTGAGAAAAAAATAATAAATAATTCTATCTGATGCTCTGACACCAGAATGTTCAAAGAGGGATATTTGTATTCACTATTCATCCAAAATGGTATTGCAAGTGTCTTTTACGTAGCTGAAATTTCTGATCACTTAAGAGCACCTGCTGCTAAACCGGTGCAATCTAAACAGTTTGTATGATTGTTCAGAGTGATTTCAGGCGCTTGTAGAGTGGTTGGTGTACTTCCTCGAGCAACGATGGGCTAAAATCTCTTTTACTATCTACTTAAATTTCCCGTCAACAACAACAACTACTCTTCAAATCCTTGCTGCAAAATTCATGTTCTTGTTCCAGAGGCCTCCAGCACTACAAACATCACAGCTTTTTGTACCCAATAGTACATATTTATTTCCGTATTCTGAAATACAGTAGTAATGGTGTAGTTCGAAAAAATCACGTGGTTTGGTACACAAATACAAATAAATTAATGAAGTCGTGTACTTCAAAATTTTTAGAAAGACTCTTTACAAGTATTAAAAGTACATTATGGTTTGTGATACGCTATTTTAAAGCGTATCACAAACCATTAGAATTTTTAAATAGAACCATTGAAAAGAATTTTTAAATATCTCTATCCTATACAAAATCTTTTGTATACATGTAGTTAGTTTTGATATCACAAATCACCTGCAGGTTATATCACAAATCACCTGCATCGTAATAAACGATAAATCTATATTAGTTGCGAAACTTTCAGAAAACAATTCTTAAAAATCGAAAAGTTATCACGATGTGCGACTCCTCGAAAATTTTTACGATACAATTCCAAGTTGGAATTTTTTTTTTTGCGAAAGTTCTGTAAAAGGCACCATTTTTTCATTTATTACGATGCGTAGTATACCCCAGAAAGTAAAATCCTGAATTTTTTCGAGCGTCTGGCGCAATTAGTTTATTTTAATTTGTGTACCTAGACGTGAGGGAGATTTTGTTTCTTCGAACTACACCCTTAAGGTAAACCACCCAAGAGCTGTTGAGTATTATTTTGTTTAACAACATAAAATAAAGTTCTCATTAAAAGTTAAATATCATTTTATGTACTTTATCGTAGTGGCTAGGTTCACGCCGCCGTGGAAGGATTATTTTCTCGACATGGAAAGAGCTACAAAAAATACGTCACAAATCACGTGGTTTATCCGTGAATGGTGTATTTTCTCGGCAATTATAAGCGCTAGCCGGTGTGTTGTGATGCGTCACTGCGAAAGAGTGAGGACTTGAATTCTTCGTGGATCGTGTGTTTTTGCCATGAAGGGTGCATTTTTACGGAGTTTAATAAAATATTTATTTCGGTTTCAAACACGATGTTTGTTGTTTACTAACCGCAGGTTATATTTACTCGATTTTAATATTTCATCGACAAATTAAGCCGTCATTTATTCTGAAGATGTAATTTCTTTTTTGGAAAAATTCTAATGGTTTGGTAATATCTTCACGGTAAAAAAAAAAAAAATTCGGAAACGCTACCCCAAAAAATGGGGCAGCTCTTGTAGTTTAAAATTGCGGAAACGTTTCCGAACCATGCGGGTAAAGTATTTAGAAACGTTTCTGCATATGTCGGAAACATATTTTCCTGCATTTTAGGTAAGGTTTCTGGAAAAGATGGGTAACGTTTCTGTATATTTTGGTAAAATATTGAGTAACCTTTCCGTGTATTTCGGAAAGGTTTCCGAATTAACGAGTAACCTTTCCGAGTTTTTCAGAAAAAAGTAACATGCACTAGATGAAGCGTTTCGAGTATCTTAAGCTTGATGGCAGCACCAAACACTATCGGAAGGAGCGGTCAGGACTAGCGACCAGAATCGAACGCTGGACCTTCTCACTTGGAGGAGAGCACGGTACCACGACGCTGCGGTTTTCTTGCCGAATTTTGCTTTAAAAGTAAACTGACTGCTGCTAAAGTTATTTGTGGTACGGCTTGTTTTGGAAACTTAAATTCTTTTTTTGAAGTATTTTGTAAAAAATACCATAATACCATTTGAGAAAATACCATAATTAATAAATATAAATTAAAAATCTTAAATCTTTTTTCTTCCACATAAATTATTTTCAGGAGATAATGTGCTGTTTTATTTAAGTATTCATCCGTTTTATTTAAGTATTCATCCGGCGACGTCACCTGGTGACTGGTGACAAATGAACTTCACAGTGACCACACAGTGAAGTTACATCACTCACAAGTTACCAAACCTTTATTATGGCATGGGCAAATCGGGACTTTACCCAGGGCCCCCAGTTTCAAATGTTGTTCTGAAATATTCTTTTACATGTCAAAATATTATGAAAAAGAAAACAAATTTTATAGATGGGGACCCCCAAACTCATCAATGCCCGGGGCCCCTGTTCGTCATAATCGGTCTGTGCAAGAAGTTACAATGCGACAGTCCTGTGACAATTGTGACCCTCTGTGACGTCACAGCGACTCTTTTGTGACCATCTGTGCTATTAGGGAAGAAGCGTTCACTGTCATCCCTCTGTCTCTTGGCACTTGGCGCATACGCGCGAAGTCCGAAATAAAGATTTCCTTTCCCCCGTAAATACTTTACCCCGAAATATGGGTTATGTTTCCGAAATCGTGAGTTCGAGTAGAGCATCGGTAGGTTACGCTATACTTTCGGAAACCTTTCCGCTGTAAGTATGTAATGTTTTTAAATTTTTTTTACTGTGTTGTTTTAAGATATTTAAAATAATGAATTTATATTTTAAATTTATGAAAACTAAAAAAGTATCCTTTCAAATTTTTAAATATCTCTATCCTTTATAGAATTCAGTATATTCTTTGAAATACATGCCACAATCAATATTTCAGATTATTTAACCATTATTTGTTTTACATTGATTGCTAGTTAATTTTTTATGCACACAGTACAAAGTACAAATAATATACATGTATACAAAATCTTTTGTATACATGTAGTTAGTTTTGATATTACAGTTTACTATAAAAATTTTATAATTTTCAATATGTATCCATTCATCTTTAAGTAATCAAATTGACGTAATGTGATTCAATAGAATTTTTTTCTCTCTATCTAGAAAAAAATATCTTTTACTCCGCTTATTTCGATTTTTACTGTTACTTAGAAATTTGCGAGCCGTACTAACGTGCGATAAGGTATCTTAAATGCTTTGCATAAAGTAAGTGATGAGGATAACATGAAATCAAAACTGAAACAAGTGCGAAAAAATATCTATTAACCCAATCCTAAATAAAATTAGTTAATCATTGTTTGCATTCTAGGTATTATCTATTAATTCTTCTTCGAACAGTATTCCTAATGATCATATTGCGATTTGACATCAGAAAAGTAAAAATATTTTGCATCATAGTTTGATATGTTGCCATATTTTCATCACACGATTAAAATATACCCCTGAATAAGTTATTATGTCTGATTTTCGTTTTCTTGAATATTTTTGCCGGTCCCGCCGACTTCGAGCTATCGAGAGTCTACCGTAATTAATTGAAAACCAATTACTATACACCCTCTCAAAAAATATTCAAGCATGAGACAAATTTTTTATGTTACTTTCATATTTAAATATTGCTCTCCTTAAAAATCAATTATGCCGTATGCAGGGTATCCCAAGAATGTGATAACGGGCTTCAACTCTTTATCTATTAGAGATAAGTGAACAGTGTAAATTGAAAAAAAAATGAACAAAATAAAGTCGGAGATAAGACTCCGTTAAGAAAATATTCCTTCCCTTTACTTTCAAAATTTTACACTTTTTAAATTTGTATACGGCCGCCATACAAAAAAAAAAAAAAAAAAAAAAAAAACTAAATGTGACCCATGAGGTGCCTTTACAAAATTTTTTAATTATACTTTAAAAAGTGTCAGAGATATGAAGATAAATATAACACTGACTTAAACCGCTTTTCAATGTTCTCGAAAGAAAAAAATGACGTCGAATGATCGCATTTGACAGGTCGTTAAGAAATATCGAAGGAAAATATTTTTTTCCACTCTAGCAATAAACTTCACATTCAAAATCAGGTATAGTCCCCGATCATCTTCCTTTGAATGTATCTCTGCGACGTTGTATCATAAAAGGTTCAAATTTGGTACATCACCTGCAGAGACGTACCCAGAAAAAAATTCGGGGTGGGTCCAGAAATTTCGGAGGAGGTCCAAACAGTGAAAAAGGCAGAATTTTATACAACAAAACTTCATCATTATTATTTTGCTTACAAAAACTGAAATTTCGGAGGGGGTCCGTACCCCCTAGACCACCCCCCTGGGTACGTCCTTGATCACCTGATTAGTGTATGAGGCACATTTTACTAATTTGGAATGTTTTTGCACAGGGGTCATATACAAATTTAAAAAGGGTAACTTTTTGTAAATGAACGAGAGGAATTATTTCTTACTGGAGTCTTATTTCCGACCTTATTTTGAACATTTTTAAAGTTACACTGCCCACTAATCTATAATAGATAAAGACTTAAATCCCGTTACCACCTTTTTGGACACCCTGCATAATAATGACTTCTCATATATTTTTCTAATGGTATGTTTTTCTAAAACCTAACTAATTATTGATAATACTGAAATAGGAAATTTGGCTATTACTCGAATACTTCTTTGAAGCATGCACTTCAAATTTCATTACGTATTTTAAAGTATAAATACACACACATTTTAATTTTTTAATACCGTTTCTAACTAGCTTATTTATTTTTTAAAAACTCATTAATCACTCTGATATCATGTACTCAAGGGTCATCCGCCTAAAAAGAGTGTATTCTCGTTACATTTCGAGAAAATCGTCCAAAACTCCAGACCGCTAGTTCGACGCCCGTACGGAAGGCCCGAGCCCGGGACATTATGCTTGAGATGTCTACCACTGTCGGACACCGAAGAGGGTTATGTTGTGTTTTGTTAAGGCAAAGCTATACGAGGGCTATCTGCCTGGGGGGGGAGAGTGCCATGGGCGGAGGACTTCAAGTACTAACGAATATTCACGTAATATCTGGAGAAACCGTGTAAAATTCCAGACCGTTAGATTGATGGTTGCGCGGTAGGCCAGAACCCAGGACTTTCACACTTCAGCCATCTACCATGATTTGAACCCACAAACTGCAGTACCGAAGCGCTAAGCCTTACGCGAAAAATATACACACGCTATTCATTATTTGGAACCTTTTCTCTATTATTCATCAATTAATCTTTTCCTTTCCCATCTGATGAGACTACTCTAATAGAAAAACTAATTCTCTAAACAAAACTAATTCTCTAATAGAAAAACTAATTCTCTAAACAAAACTAATTCTCTAATAGAAAAACTAATTCTCTAACTCTCTAACTAATTCTCTAGTTCTCTAAAAACTAAACTCTAATAGATTTCTAATAGAAAAACCCAGGTTGCTCACCGAAACACATTCACATTCCCCAGCTTGCCCTTGCCATGAAAACACAAGGTTCTCGGTGAAATCATGTGATCCGGGACGTTTTTCTTTTTGCTCCGCCCATGCCGTGAAAATAATCCTTCTCCGAGCCGTGAACCTAGCCACTACGTCTACCGGAATTAATTGAAGAATCATTTTCTAAATTTGTTAACCATAAATGGACATTACATATTGAAAATTATTCAATTTTTATTATTCACTTTAATATAAAAAAAAATTATAACTACAAACTGGAGATAAAGCTCTACGCTAAGGTGCTCCGAAAAACCCAGAACTTCAGTTTAATATAAAAACTAAGAAAGATTTTATGTATACATATATTATTTGTTCTGTATGCATAAAAAAATGAACTGGCAATCAATAAAAATCAAAGAATTGTTAATAATCTGAAATATTTATTATGATATATATATATATATGAATTAGAAATTTATATAAAAATCATTGCGCCATCCGAGTTTAAAAAAAAAAAAATCTGAATTTCCATTCTTTTTTTGGGGTGGGAGGGGGGAGAGATGGAGGGTGTGTGGTACATTTCAAATCATACACTGTATCCTAAATATGTAAAGATATTTAAAAGTTTGAATGGATAGTTCTGTTCGTTTTCATAAATTTAAAATGTAAATTTACTATTTTGGATATTTTAAAGCAAGATATTATCAAAATACTAGAATTCATTTTTGCAGAAAAGAATATCATAAACGCCTTTTTATAATTGCCTTATTCTGCCTGTTTCTTCTTCAATACTATTCTATTTTTTTTTTATTTTTTTTTTTTTCCTTTGCCTTTCTTTTCTTTCTTTTTTTTTTAATTTTTCTTGACACTTCTTCCTTAGACATCCTCTACTTTATGCTAATTAGCAAAAGTCGAAGTTGAAGAATGATTTCATGTAAGTATAGATAACTAGCTGAAGGTGATTATCACAATAAATATCACACGTCGTTGACGTGTTAGTACGTAATGCAAATTTCCAAAAACTCAGAATTTTCGTCTCCATTGTATAGTCCAGTCATTTGGTAGTTTTACCTGGAAAGTTTTCCGGGAGTTTTGAAAATGGGCAATTCATAGATTTCGATGTGCTCTTTCCGAATTTCTACTTTGCCCCCTCGCATCTTTGCCGCTCGCGCCGCTATATTCGAAAAATGGCGTCCAAAAGCAGTTTTTTGGCAATATCTCCTTTCCGACTGATTTCACGAAAAAAAACAATTACAAAAAAGGAAACTAGAGAAAATTTCCTACAATTTATGTAATTCCCTTTTCTTCGTAAAATCAATTTTTGGCGTACGAGCGTCGCAAAGTGTAGTTCAGTAACCACCTTGTAAGATAGAGAGTAAGCGGCTTTTTTTTTTTTTTTTTTTTTTTTCCCTGTGGCACAGTGGAGTATTCGTATCAAAATCCTGGCCAAAAAGCGAAAATTTTAAATTTGTTTAAAAACAGTAATATATATATTTTTGGATAGCCTAGTAACTGATGCATCATGAGATACATGTTTTTCGACCATAATTCATATCCAAATGATGCAACACTCGGTTTAAAAGCAAGTTTCTTCATTTACGACAAGAGATTTCAGCGTTTTCTATTACTTCGTCTTGCATTTTTTACGGGCTCTTTAAATTAATTTACTGGTTTGATACTTAGTATAATTGTAGTAAAATATGTGTATTTTAATTATATGTATCTATTAGCTTGAAAAAATAATATGACTTTATTTTTAAAAAATTGTAAACTTTTTTGTTCTATTTTTTTTTTCAAAAACCCACATTTCAAAAAGCTTTTTGAAGGGGTGTCGCGGCTTGTCGCGCCTAATTTCAACTATAATCATAATTATTACAGTATTGAGTGTCTATTCCAAGAAAAAAATATTCCCCCAACATCCACCATTTTTATAAAAAAAATTATTTATATAACGCCATTTTTATTTTTTCGATAATTTTTCGACGGGTGATCGAAAAAGGGATACAAACATACGCGCGTGTATTTCTCATAAACTATAAATTATGTGCAAGTGTTTGGATAAAGGTATATAAAATTTCATTTCAGTTAAAATTTAACATCAGTATTTTAAATTCAGTATGTAATTTCTTATTTTTCTGATGTAAATTTGCTATAAGAAGAAAATTTCTACATATTCCAAAATTGCCCTTTCTTAGTCCTGTAAATAGTCCCATCTATTTACAGCTTAGTTTTCCATTTATGTCGTAAATTGTGTCCAAAGCAAAAACTCCCCATTTTTGGTTCTCAAAGGTTGGCAACTGTGACTTCGGGTCATTGGAGTGTGAGTGTGTAAACAGAAACACGTGCTAGCTCTTTAAGTCATTTTGAAGTATTGGCTTGAAATAAATTACTTTCTCCTCCAGCTTGGAATGAGATTTTATGGGTTTGCAAGGAGGCTTCTTTTAAATAGTGTCCTTTTAGCTGCTCTAGACAAAGGCCAAGTAAAAAGAACAAGCCTTATAACAGTGAAACCCTAAAACTTCTTCTTCCAGAGGGATCCGATAGTGCCCCCCCCCCCCTCTCTCTCTCAAAAAAAAAAAAAAAATAAATAAATAAATAAAAAAAGTGATTCTAAGTGAAGACGAATATCAGAGTTCAAAAGAATCGGAATGAAAAAGTTAATCTTCTGAAGTCACTAGAAAACTAAGATACAAAGATCCCTATAGTAACTACATTTAGAAAAGTGAAAAATCTAAAAATGTTTATGATAAAAATTGATTTATAGATAAGTAGTATTATATTTATAAGTATTATTAAAATATTACATTTATATATTTTTATTGTGGTTAAGGCACAGCTACACGGCTATTTGCCTAACGGGAATTTGCCTTGGGCGGAGGGCTTTTTAAGGGATTCTATTGCGTATTCATGTGACATCTGGAGAAAATCGCCCAAACCTCCAGTCCGTTAGATCGACAGCTGCGTGCTATTACATTTATAAGTGGTATTATACAATAGCAGTACTTCTCAGTAAGGGACACTCCTCGGACAAGACATTTGTTACTTCCAACTTCGAGTCGTTTGGCGATATATCGCCAAACTTGGCGACAACACGCTGTTTTTATATAATTTAAGAAGTATATAATACTAAAAAGTCAGTCAAAAGTCAACAGTAATGATTTTAACGTTAAAACACATGAAAAATATTTTTGGCCAGGATTTTGACACAAATACTCCACTGTGCGTGGTATCCCCAGTAGGCCCCATTAATGGAAGCATAATGGAAGAGTTGAGTACAAGAACATGTTAAGGCCATTCTTTTTAACACGCTTTTATTTGTTGATTAGAGACATATTTTTCCTTTTTAGTGAGGAAGGTAGCATTTAACTGCAGGTTGATTAATACTTTGGTGCACAGCAGGGCGTAGCAACGGGGGGGGAGGGGGCAGGGGGCTGCTTCTCACTCGAAATGATACTTTGACTCTCGATGATACTCGAAATGAACTTTAGCTTTAAATTTGAGACCCAGCCCACCCCTAAATAAAATCCTGTCCACGCCACTGATGCACAGTGAAAATAAATTATCTCACAGTTTGCACTTTCCAACTTAGTGTTCCTTAGTGCCTTATGAGAGATATCGAAAATTAAAAATAAATTTTAAATACGTACAGTTTAAAAAAAACTGAAAAACACGCTTTAGTGATAAATTGAACTAACTAAAAAGCGAAAAATAATTCTTAATATAGAAATAAATTAATGAACAAAAAATGGTATTATTGTGAAAAAAGCGTGGGGTACTCCATATATCAGTTCTTGAAAATATTCGATCGGTACGATTATTACAAAAATGATGCAAAAAATATAGCACAAAGCGCCCCACGCTGTTTTCACAATAATACTATTTTTCGTTCATTAATTTATTTCCATATTAAGAATTATCTTTCGCTTTTTAGTTAATTCAATTTATCACTAAAGCGTGTTTTTTTGGTTTTTTAAACTATATTTTTATTTAAGGTATAGTTCTCAAATTTTGTCACCTCATGCGTGTATGAGGCGCATTTTACTTCCTGGGAATTGTTTTGTACGGGGGTCGTAAACAAATTTAAAAAGTGTAGCAGTTTGTAAATTTATATAGGAACTTTTTCTTAATGCAGTCTTATTTCCGACCTTATTTTCAACACATTTTTCAATTTAGACTGCCCACTTACCTCTAATAGATAAAGAATTAAAGCCCATTACCACCTTTTGTGAACGCCTTGCAGAATTGCTCAAAATCTTTAGGAGATTAAATCTTAATAAGTACAAAATTTAATTTTTCTCACAGCCAGCACATTCAAAATAAAATCCCAATCAGTAAAATGTGCACCATACATCAATTAGATGAAGTACTGAATTTCAGCCTTTCAACACAGAAAGGGTCATAGGTATGTTTAAACAAAGTTGGTATATTCTATACTGCAGGGGAGTAGCCAGATTTTTTTTCATGAGGGGGGGGGGGTTCGACTACTGCAACTCATATATATGTATACGTGTGTGTGATTATGAAGTGAAGAATATACATTTTGTATGGCAAAAATTTCTCATGGGGGGGTTATGACCCCCCTAACCCCCCCTTGGCTACGCCCCTGCTATATTGTGACAATAACAGCATAAGTAGTATGCAGTTATGCAATCGTTTTTTACTTCCTTGTACGTAGTATAAGGAAGTAATGTGATCCCGAAAAATTTTGGGTGCCAAATTTCGACAAAAAAACAGATTTTGACTACCTCTAAATTTAATTTTAAAAATTTTTTCGATGCATCCTATCGTAGGCTAGCATGCACGATCATATTAACGCGTCTGCAACTCATTTTGACCAGCGGCGAGTCTGCTGTGGCCAGTTTTTCCATGCCGTCTGTACGTACGTACGTATGTACGTACGTACGTACGTGCGTACGTACGTACGTACGTACGTACGTATGTATGTAACTCGCATATCTCAAAAACTATTGGTCGTAGAATGTTGAGATTTGATATTTAGGATTGTTCTATGATCTAGTTGTGCACCTCCCCTTTTGGTGGCAATCGAATGGATAGTTTATGTACAGGACCGCCCAAAAGATTCGAAATACATTACGCTCTATGGGCCGAAATTCATTAAACTCGCCTAACTCAAAAGCTATTAGGCGTAGAATTTCGAAACTTCATATTTTGGATAGTTGTAACATCTAGTTGTGCACCTCTCCTTTTGGTTCCATTCGACTGGATAGTTTATCTACAGGACTGCCCAAAACATTCGAAATACATTACGCTCAATGGGCCGAAACTCATTAAACTCGCATATCTCAAAAACTATTAGGCGTAGAATGTCGAAACTTCATATTTTGGATAGTTGTAACATCTAGTTGTGCACCTCCCCTTTCGATTCCATTCGACTGGATAGTTTATCTACAGAACCGCCCAAAAGATTCGAAATACATTACGCTCTATGGGCCGAAATTCATCAAAGCATTTTTTAGAGGTATTGGGCTATTTCAAACGACTCAGAAGTGATGTATTCTGTAAAGAGTTAGAAAATGAATTTCTCCATTAAAAAAAGTGTCTTTATCATTTGTAGTTCTGCTACAGGAACACTCAAAAGATTTCCAATACATTACGGTCAATGGCAATTTTAGGGACATTCATCCATTTCAAGCACAATACCGTCCTACGACATAAGTTAGGTAATGGTCCGACCACGGTCACGTGCCTCCCTCAAGATCTATGCCAAAAGTCGCCAAGCTTGGCGACTTTTGGTGTACGTGTGTGCATATTTAACTCTCAAATCTCAAAAACTATTATGAAATTTCATATATAAGAATGTTGTAACATCTAGTTGTGTATCTCGATTTTTGGTTCCAATCTACTGGAGAGTTTATTTACAGGATCACCGAAAAGAATTTTAGTACTTTAATGTCTATGGACATCTTCAATATAATACAACTGTAGACAGTCATTGTTTGGTACATGCCCAAAAACTCGCCGTCTGTCCTCGACCTTGGCGAGTTTTGGCGAAATATCGCCAAATTTGGCGATAGTCAGTCATTTGGTCCATGCCCAAAGTATCGCCATTTGTCATCGTTCTTGGCGAGTTTTGGCGAAATATCGCCAAATTTGGCGATAATCTGTCATTGTTTGGTTCATGCTTAAAATCTCGCCAAATTTCGTCGACATTGACGAGTTTCGCCGAAATATCGCCAAATTTGGCGCCAAAAATCATTTCGTATTTTGTATAACACTAAAACTTTAACCCGTAGATTTTTGAACTTTTGTATTTAGAACTATTGTAATATCTAACTGTTTTCCATATCTTTTTTGACAGCAATCGACTGAGAATTTATTTACAGGGTGAGCCAAATGACTTTAAATACATTGAGGTGTATGGATGCATTCAATTCATTGAAAGTCTGTGGTCAATGACTACTTTGGCTATCCCCAAAATCTCGCAGACTATCTCAAGTTTGTCGGCTTTTGGTGAAATATCGCCAAATAAAGTGTCAGAAGGAAATACTTCAAATTGAACTCAGCTTGGCGATATCGAAATATTTGTCTAGAAATCGCTAAACCTTACTATTATTGATATTTTATCTCTTTCAAACAAATAAGTTTAGAGGAAGTGCGTCGAAAATATTTTTGATCTAATGGACGTGCAAGGAAGTCATGTGTTGGACACATCAGATTTTTTTTCTTTCGTAATTAAGTGCAAAGCCCCTGGAGCGCAATTTTTTCGCTCTCTCTATTTATCTACCTGTCTACATTCTAAAGTCATTGAAAAGTAGTTTCAGTAAACATAGTATACTTTTCGTATTTCTGGAATTAAAAAAAAAAAACTCAAACACCTAACCATTGAAAAAAAAACTATTCTTTTTAAAACCTTTCTTATTTAACTAACATTGGATTCGATACAGATAACCCAGTCTACATTGGGAGTACAACCCTCGTGAACTAACAACGGTTCACTTCGTAATCATAAATTCAGTGCATCAGTTCAATAATCTCTTCGGAACATATTCTTCACTACAAACATGACAGCCACAATAGTTTTCTAATTTCCTCTGTCAATGGACCTGCCAATTTCGGATAATAAATTAGATTTCTAAAAGTAAAGTAAACACAAGACAGCAAAAGTTTCTATTATTGTTACAGACATCTTTAGTTTGAAATGTTCCAAAGCTGATATTAACAGGCCACTCTGTCTTCTGTTGTTCAAGACATGAAAATACATAATGCAATTACTTGCGCTTTTTCCCTTTATGATGTGACGGCATTTGAGCGAAACCGCTGCTCGATATATAAAGGTTTTCAGCACAATGTATACAACGTGCCAAACTGCAATTACTAGCTACAGAAGAAATCCATTCTTGCAATTTTACATCGTCACGTTCCTATTCTTTCCAGGATTCCTGGACCTTGGTTTTTCCACTGGGTATTTTAGGATATCATAATTAATTAAATCATTATTCTGATAGCAAGCAGGTAAAAAGGTAGACTGTCTTACGCACGGAAATGCACGTGTTAGAAAACAAACCTGTGTGAGAAAAATTGAAAGAATAAACTACAGTGGCGGCTCGTGGTCAAAACTGTTAGTGCAGCCGGAAGCATATGAGCCCCCCCCCTTCCTCTGGACAGGAATGGAAAATCTTTGTTATTGAATTCGAAAGCTGACGGATTAAGCCCTCACCGAGGAAAAAAAAAAAGAAATTACATAAAAAATGTAAGAGATCCTATTTTACTTCCATAAAATGGACATAAATTTCAAGCAGCCGCTCTTATCCTCAAAATTGCATTAATCCGTGTCTGATTCGATGTTTCCTTAGAATTTTCTTTTGTAACGATAACTTGCGAAGAAAAGAAAAAAAAAGAAAACTTACTTATTTTTTATAAATCAAATCATTCCTCCTTTATTTTAAACTTGCGAATCGGCCAGTGATGCCCTTATAAAAAGGCGTTGTTTTAATTCAGATATCAATAATTTTAAAAGCTCTTTAAAATGTCCCAGTAAAGTTCCGTCGACATTATCAACGTATTATGTGATGATGAATTAGCAAACGCACCAAACTCCATGGTAATAAAACCGAGAAATTTGACTCGAGCTGAAGTATAAAATATGTACTCGAGAATGAGGGCACGTTACAATAATGAGAGGTGCGAGGATTCTAAAGATTTAATTTAGTTTTATATAAAATTTTGTTGGGACTGTTTTTGTTTTGGACGCCTGATAAAACTGGCGTTGGAATTGTATGATTTATGTTAGAGTAATAAAGGTTTTTATGTAAGTCCCTAAATGGCTTTGCCCTTTTGTTG
>JAWZYV010016861.1:0-37554 GCA_038373885.1 Cheiracanthium punctorium | reverse complement strand
GCCAATTGAGGCGATACGTATGCCAATGTGACACAATCCCTAGTTTTTATCACCCCTCCGAAGAATGGACAAGAGTCCGTTTCCTGGCGAAAAACGATGCCCTAAAGCGTGGTCGAGGGAGTTCTTTCCGCAGACAGACACGCACATTTCATTCATAGAGAAGTATTAAAACATGTTTCGATGGCATTAATTTTCTGGAATTCGCACTGACCAGACTACCAAACGGATCAAAATGAATTTTTTTCGGGAATTTAAAAAAAAAATTGCTGACATTTGAAATATAAAAGCCGTTTTGAATTGCTTTCCAGTTTCTGATATAAACGAATTTTTTTTTTTTTTTTAAAGAAGATGCTCAAAGCTTGTATTATTTCTTGTATTATTACTTGTAAAGAATAACCTTAAGCACTAAAAAATTTTAAACACGCATTTTATTTCAAAAAATCATAATTAGCATTCAACGATATAGAAATTGCAAAAGTACAATATTTGTTACCTTAAGTTGAAGATTCTCTTGCCGAGGAGAACCAGAAACGCAGATTTTAAAGCAGTTTCTACAGACAAATATATAACTTTTTAAAAAGACAAGTCCAACGGAGTATTACAATATAAGAAATGAAAGCTAAAGACCAACTAGAAGCACGAAAAAAAATATCTCACGTGGGCATTCAGTTCTCCCCAAATTTCCTCGAATTACTAGTCAGCAACTAGAACGCTAATTTATGATTCAAGTACGGGATGATGGTACCTAGTAGGTGGTCTCCGCGTAGACATAACGAATACACTACACAGAGGCCTTTGATCAATAGTCTTCCGGCAACAAGAAAGCTGGGGAGAAAAAAATTACGACTGATTTTCTACGCTTTCTAGATAAGCATACGGGATTTTGAAAAAAAATATCTTGCCTCCTGTTCAGTTTAAAGACTGAATTATGGCCACGAGCTTTAATGATTCCAGCTTTGGTTGTTTGATAATGATTGCATAAAGATTAAGAATAATTTTTTATTAATGAATGTTAAATTGAAGCTTAAATTTATCTAAAATACGTAGATTGTTTAAATAATTTAAAAAGAATTATTTTACACAAGTAAAGTGATCGGTTCATTTTTTATACGTTCTTATTAGAAATAATACTGCATTTTATTATATTAATAAGAGCTATATTAAAAGCTGCGTTATTAATTACCAAACGGGTGGATCGTACACAGGGGCGGCCCGACACGGTAAGAAAGGTAAGCATCGCATCGGGGGCACAGTCTTCGAAGGAGTGCCATTTTGAACTCAAAAACTGAGAAAAACTTTAGCATAACAGGGGGCACTTTTTTTACGTTTGCAGGGAGGCGCGAGGTAACTTAGGGCAGCTCCTGGTCCCTTTATTATTTTTTCTAAAATTTCTGGTCGTAGTTTTTCCGAAACTATTATTTGAGCTCCTCTCATAAGTAATTCAGTCTGTAAGGATATTTCGTGACGCAAAGGCCAGTAAGGTAGCCATGATGGTTTTAATTTATTTTTCTCAGGCCATTCTTGTGTAAAACACAGACCGTTAACATTAGTAGTATATAAATAATCTTGTGAGCGCACTCATCTTTTACTCGACAAAAACGAAATTCTACACTGTTTTTTAATGTTACAAACTTCTAACTCCATCTTTTTAAGCAAAAAATAAAGAAAACATGAAAAAAGTGTGACCAATAATTTTATATATATATATATATATATGTATAAAAAATGCGTTTTTAGTGTAAAAATAAAGAAAGCGTGAAAAAAAGAGGACTTCCATTTTTGGAAGTCCTCTTTTAGATTAAATCTTGCATGAATTGCTCAGCATAATCTTTATATCTATGTCCAGCTGCGGAAAAAAAAGTTCCACTTGCTCTTTATTTCGCCGTCGTTCGTCATACAGGAAAGTTTATATAAGATTCGCTTGCAAATAACGCATACTTTAATTTGCTATTAATTTAATTTGCATAAGGGGCCGTCTTCATATTTAAATCTGCATCAACTTCGTTTTTCTCAATGGCAACACTATATTTTGACTTCATTAAACGAAAGAAAACCTTCAAATTACCCTAAATATAAATTTTCACCAATTTTCTACGATAACTTCCGGAGATACTGCGAATTATTTTTTTGCGCGTTTTTAAGGGACTTTCTGCAAATTGAAAAACGCTATTTGTAGGTTCCGAACTTTTCGCCTTTCATTCATTTCGCTCAAGAGAGTTAAAAGAAATAAATATTATTTTCAAGGAAAATATTTTTTCCATCTCTCTTAAAGTTTTTTGTTGTAAGAATATAAAGGATAGAAATTAGAATCTTTAGTCAGTGGTCCAAATGACCCGTTAGTTCATAAGTTCCTTGGTTCGTTCACATGATTTAAAGAAAAAATGCAAATCGACTGCTAACAATTTTGAAAATCTTTCTAATTTTGAAATTTTTATTGAATATTTCCCTTGATGGTTCTCTTAGACAGGTGAAATGTTGGCAGGAATGAGAGGCTGCTTGCTGCTCTTTTGACTACAAGCATGAATGTTACTACGGTCAAACTTGAAGAATGGTTTCATGATTGAAAATTTATTTGTATGAATTCCATGTAAAAAACGCAATTACTTTTTCCGACCCAATATTATCACTGTGTTTGTTATTCCATTTTCTTCATTTCATATTATCGTTTGCAAAGTGCAATATTCTTATAAGACTTTTGGCGGAATTTTAATTTATATTCAGATGAAAATTTAGACAGAAAAACATGATTCTGAATGTTTTTTTGAATGTTTAATAAATTATGGGGAAGTCTAAAGGCCCAATGTTTCCAATATTAAAAAAGGTCAAATTCATGCCTCGAATATTGAGGATGTTAGTTTTTCAGAAATAGGACGTTGTATTAGAAGACATACATCTACTGCATCTAATTCTATACCTGGAAAAAATTTATTTGGGGGAATATGGTAGCGGACGCAACAATAGACGCTTTATAGAATCACCATTAAACTGTAAAAACCTCTAATTTATTTGCTTCAAAATTTGATATTTTTTAATACCGCTTCCTTTTACTGTGTTTTTGCACAAAGTAAATCTAATTCACTTTTATTTTAAGCAATTTTCAAAAAATTGTCACTTAATAAATTTATATATGGTCCCTTAACTCATGAAAATAACATATTTTATTTAATATAAATTAAACTACTGAACGAAAAAAATTGAAATTTGCACAGCCATGTAATATTACTTTCTGCATCTATTTCCATCGAAATTTGGCTATGTTTCTATTCATAATTTTTTTGAATATTAATTTAATAATTCATAATTCATATTAATATTTTATTTAAAACCATAATAACATTAAATTATGTTTGGGTCATTTAGTTCTAATAGTACGAATGAAAATCAGCTTCTTATTATCAACATTATATGAGATATGATTTAAAGTATGAAAAAATATTTTAACATAAGGGGAAGGGATTTTGGGTGCTCATAACTCACCCATTTTCAGTTCAAATTTATTGAAAATGGGTATCCCGGGTTAAAATGAGCTAAATTTTTCAACTAGGAAGGGAAATCTAGGGGTTGCTATTGGAAAAAAAAGTTCGTGTGAATTTTAATATGTAGATGGCCCCTTATGCAATTTTTATGCATAGCAAATTAAAGTGTACGTCAATCAAAAACGATTGGTATCTGTAACTTTGCTGTATGACGATCGACGGCCGAAAAATGTACAAGTGGGACTCTTTTTTTCCGCAGCTGTACTATTCTTAATCCTGCAACTTTATTCTTACTAGATATTTTTCTATCAATTATTGTTTCAATTTCATTCAAATATCGTAAAATCCCGTTTTTATAATAAACAAACCCTGCATGCTCATATTCCCCGATTAAAACAGCACACATTTCAGCTTTTTGTTTAATTATTAAATCCTTATAAACAAGAGTTGCAAATCGTAAAGATCCATTTATAAGGATTTATTTTTCTGAAAGGATTTGTCTTAAATCATAAAGGAATTGACTGAACAAACTTTTCAATTCTCCAATTGATTCATTTATTTTAATATATTCATCTATGATATATTTATGTCCAAGTTTCTTATTGAGTTCACTCATCTGGTATGCATTTATTTTTCTCGCCAGAACATTAAAAAATTATCATAAATTCATAACTAAGAGTTTGATACTAAGTTGTTGCAGCCCAATCGAGCTCATCATCTGGTAACAACTTCACAGTTTCTGCTGAAAGTTCTGAAATCTAGACACAGCTTCCAAGTCCAATTTTTCTTGGTATTATTGAATAAATTCATTGCTTAAATTTTGAGAACGGGAGGTGGTGTCCCAATTTATTTCACCGGAATATTTTATTATAAGTTCTTCCAATAACCCTTGAAATTTACAAACGCTCTCCCAATCCAAATCTTCAATATGTTTCTCCAGGAAAGGTTCCGATAGTGTTTGATGTTTACAAATAATGTACCAATCACCAGGTTATTTAAATTCCTCTATAAAAGATTCAGAAATTTTAGAATATTGGAAAACTAATTTCCAAATTACAAAATCTTTTAATCTTCTTATAACATCTTCAGATAAATATCTAATTTTCTCAGCTTGTTTATCTTCTTTTAAAATCATTTTTGAATCTGAAGAATTTTTTACCCACTGATTATTCAATTCCGACATTTATATATAAAACTTTTTATTCAATAGATTTCCATTTTTAAAAAAGGCTTTAAAACATAATCACCTCTATTTCCATCTTTATCAAATGCTGTTAATTCTAGAATAAATCGGTCATTTTTCTTAACTGTAAAAGCAGATTTTAAAATTTTAGCTAGAGGTTGATTTGTAAATTTATATAAAACACTACCTATTCTGATGTGATAAGCCACATGCCCATTAGCATGAGCTTTTACGAATAATGTTAATTCTATTTTTCCATGTCTTGTAAATCTCATTATCTTGTTACCATCATATTGAAATAAGCCGTTTGTAAATTGTGTTAAATGAACAATTTTTTGTTCTCCATATTTATCATATTTTTCAGTAGTCGCTTGAGAAATATGATGATCTACATTGTTTTTAGTAGCTGCATCAAAATTTGAAACTGGATCTTTTACATTAGTTAATATTTTATCATTTACATCATAAACATCATTTTTGAGTACTAATGCTTTTTCTTACAGTTTGTCATCAATATCTATTTCCAAAACTGTCCCACAAAAAAGTTAGCCAAGCCGACAACCAAGTGGGCGATAGTAAAAATATTTCAGTCAAGTTCATGGCAGCTCTGTGTCCAGTAGCCTCTCTTTTACAGAAACTCCCTGAAATGGATGGAGGATGTCAAAATTCTATATCCCTTTTCCAAGAGACTACTTTCTTGATAGTTAGTTCTATAAACAGCATAAAATAAGTAGTTCAAAATACATCCAAACATTTTCATTCTAACCTTCATGCGTGCCGCGAATCGTTCTTAGCCTGACAAGGGTGCCACCGCAAAAAAAGTTTAGGAACCTCTGCCTAGAAAATAAAAAATGTTACACCACTAGTTGCATAGCGCTAGCGCTTTGAACTGGAAGACTGAAGATGCCTGGTTCAAAACCAGGTCGCGTCCATCGACCTAACCGTTCAGAGTTTTCCGTAGTTTTTTCCGAAGCTTAGCGAGGATACGGATTATGATCCGTAAGAAAGACCGTCACGGAGGGCACCCCACCCATAGGCCTAGATCTGGACTGTAGATAAATGGACTTATCCCACAACACAAAAAAGGGTAGTATTGGTATTTGTTTGTCTTTTGTTATATTTTAAGCACTAGTGTGGAAGAATAGAAACTTTGTTAGTGTCATCATAATCCTGTGGTACTTGTTATATAACTATAACTAAACAACTCAGGAAGACAGTCTTCCTTGTCCCATTGCCATATACACCGGGAAGGGGATGCATTTGCACCCCCCAGACAGAATTTTAATAAATAACGTAAAATATATGAGTGCGTACTACCCCCCCCCCCGCAGGATAAAATCCTGCCGGCGCTCTTGTCCATTGTACTACGAAGCAGTGGTGCACACTATGTGGGTGCTCAACCCCTCAAGCGTTTTGTCACTTGGCGAAAATCGGTTAGACGTGAACGTAGGTGTATTCTGTTTTTTGTTTACATAAGGCCGGCAGTAGAACATTTTCGGGGACCCTCTACAGCGATTGCCAGACCCAGTAATTTTTTTCCCTTTTTTGGGGGGGGGGCAGAGGACCTGTGACTGCTAACATGAGCGCGGCGCAGTAGCGTAGCAATTCGATGTTAGGGAAGGGCTCATTATGTGTCTATGAATGCTGGAATCTAAAAAAGACATCATATTGTGCTGATATGTAGTTACATTCTCCCTTCTTCCAAGGGTATGGGGAGAGTCAAGCCCCCTTCCTTTCCTACGCCACTGGCGCAGGGTATGAACTCTGCCCCACACACCTGTTAGCGTCTACCGATTTTCCTCGAGTGGCAGAAAGCTGTTATTAGAAACATTAAATTAATTTTGCCTTGTTTTATTTTCGCAAGCTTTTGGAAACTAAGGACCCACAGAAAGATTTTAATGAGAACCACGCGCGAGAACTTTTAATACCAAATCAAAATCCTCCCGAATCTGGCTTGATTGTGTCACAATGAGGTGATGCAGGGCCGCAACTAGAGTTAATGACACCCAAGGGCGGATTAAAGGGGGGGGCGACCGCCCCCCGCGAGAAATAAGAAACTAATGTGAAAGATCCTATTTTACTTCCATAAAATGGCTGTATATGTCAATTTTCTGACTAACCGCCCCCACCGACAAACTAACCGCCTCTCCCGACAAACTTGCATTAATCCGCCACTGATGACACCTGGGGCAAGTCCCATTTAGATCACCCCTTGCAATATGATTTACGATTCCACGGCGCCTTCTTTAGCCCGGCGCATTTGCCCCGCTTGCCGTTTCTTTTCTTAGTTGCGGCCCTTAGGTGGCGCACATGTATATGCTGTAATGCATGCTTTTTTATTTAAATTACAAAAATATCAATTTATCTTCTGCAAAAAGTTTTTGCTTCAATTATGTTGGAAAAGAAAACACATGTCCAAACATTTTTTGTCCCCTCCCCCCCCCCTAAAAAAAATCGACCTAAAGTACACTACAAGTATAAGTTGTGAGCTAAAATACAAAAACCCGGGACAAGACAAAATAGCACCCTACAAAAGCCAACTACAAAAAACCGTCGACAAAAACTTGCGACTGAACGAAATAGCACACTAGTGCTACCCAGCAAACACACACAGGTTCTCTGAACGCGTATTAACGTTCAGAAAACGTCTTCGGAACGTTAATAGACGTTAAAAGAACTTGTGTGTGTTTGCTGGGTAAAAATAGCAAAGTATAAAAAAGACGTGAATTACTCGACAATCCCTCCACAAAACCATTTTTTTCCCCTTCAAGTATTTGGGGTTGCAACCACGTCTTTTCCAGGGTCTTCTGAAATTAGGGAAAGCTCAGTCTCTCTTTGCAAGGGGTGGCTGATGGGGCTGCAGCCACACCCGAAATGAGTAAACAGGCGATATGGAGAAAATTATGCATTCATGAATAAATTTGAATGTTCCCCTTGATATCTGCATGGTATATATACAGGATGATTAGAAATTAGTTTTACAAACTTTAAGATGGGGTACGATCACCAAGACGGTTCAGAATAGCATAGTCGGCAAGTTTACTATTACATGAACACTACTTCTAAAGTAATTATTTACAGGTACATGAAGACGACGTTTCTGACCCCGCATTGTTATGTGATTCTGAACTATCTTGCTTGATCCTATCCTTCCTAAAAGTCTGTAAAACTAATTTCGAATTACCCTGTATTTGAAAGTTTTCTTTGAGAAATTTGTAGTTCAGCTACTAACTGAAGCCAAAATAAAAAAATTAAATAAATAATAAAAAATCTAATGCATTTTTTTTTCCAACTGCAAAGAGTTTAAACTTGATTTCTGAATTTTTCTTAGTTTTCTATCTTTGTTTTTTTAAATTTATTTTTATATACGAACATCCCCTCTCCCCCCCCTCCCCCCCAAAAAAAACATATATATATATATATATATATATATATATATATATATGTGCTATTACTTAATGTTTTACTTGGGATTCAATATTATGTAAGTTTAGCTATTTTATATTATGTATATATAATACCGGGTGATTCAAAATAGATCTTAAGGCGATTATTTTTTAAACCGTACGGGATCGAAACATACTTCCAATTAGAAAAGTCCGTCAAATTAAGAGTAGCTCTCAGATATGGCATTTTTTTACTGGGGGTTGTATAAACATTAAAATACGAAATTTAATTTTTATACGGTCCTTCCTTTCCTACCTTTTATATTTATAAGAATGTTATTCTTTGCCTAAGAAAGTTAATAAAACAAATCCCGTATCTCTAAGTGAAATAGTTAGGAAGAAAATTAATTTTGAAAATGATGACTTACACCACTTTACCGACTGTTTTGGCGTCCGTTTTCAGGTTTTTTTTCTCCAGATGTAACGTGAATACGCGTTAGAACCCCTTAGAAAGTCCTCCTACCAAGGCACCCCCTCCCTTGGCAGATCGCCCTAGTGTAGCGTTGCCATAATCACACACAACACTCAGGGGAAAAAATCTTTACGTTAGGGGACCAACTATGAGTTGATAAAAGTTAAATTAAGATCCCATTGTGGGGAAAAGCAATCAAACGGGTTCAGATATGTGAACAGGTACAGTTTTACCTATGGACGCCAGCAGAATATTTCCCGGGGGGGGGGCAAAAACTACTTTTCAACGTATGGTGACCATGTTGGAAAGAGCAAAAAAGCAAGGGAAAACACTGCATAGAAAAATCCAGGGGGGGGGGCATTGCATGCTGCCGGCTTCCATGGTTTTACCTAAAATGATCTTTACTGCTTTATGATATTAGCCATAATTTAGTCTTTTAGGGGGGTCATCCACTAATTTCATCAAACTTCTAGAGAAAGAATTTTAAAGTGTAAAAGAGAACGACAAAATAATGGTGTAGGTTACTATGATGTGGTAACTTTTACTAGAAACTGCCAAACATGCATAACAGGAAAATTCTAGCTAAATTAGGATTTGAGGAATCAACGGTTTATATCGAGAGACAATTAACTTCATCTGAAAAGTAATTATATTTTTCTCACTTTTGAGACATCTCCTTATTGCTTGGCGACGAATGCCAAAATTTTCAAATTGATATATCGCGAAAACTTTTTCACTTAGAGACACGGGATTTGTTTTATTAATTTTCTTGGGCAAATAGCAACAGTCTTCTAAATATAAAGGATAGGAAAAGAGGGACCGTATAAAAATTAAATTTCGTTTTTTCGATCACTTACGGTTTAAAAAATAGTGGCCTTAACATCTATATTGAATCACCCGGGATATATTATATCGAATTTTATAAGTTATACTGCAGTTATTTATAAGTGTTATTCGTAGTTTTTCAGTTCTCGCCCCCCCCCCCTCCCGAAAAAAAAATCCTGACTACGCTAGTGTCTCTTTGGGTTCCCTTTTTCAAACCCTGCTTTCAAAATTGAACGAAACATTTATTTATAGCGTCTTACAGAATGGATTTAATAATTTTTGCACAAAAGCAATTTTTCTTGAAAATTTAATGAAATTTTTTAATTGAGAGAAATTATTCCATCAGGTCTGAAATGCTTGAAGTATGATATATTTTCTCTTGCTCTGACAAATTTTATTCACTCAAAAAAAAAAAGAAACTTGCATTTAAAAACAAATCTGGAATTTTAAATGCAGTTTTTCAGTCATTTTTGAGCCCATTTCATTGTTCTTAGAAATTTGAAGGAAAGCTCAACCTTTCCGTGCCTTTTCAGTGATCCGGCACGGCAGGACCGTACCCAGAAAAAAATTTCGGGGGGTGGGGGGACGAAACGGTGAAAAAGGCTAAAATTTTCACAAAAGGCTTCATCATTATTGTTTTGTTAACAACATTTTTAATTTCGGGGGGGGGGGGAGAACCCTGGGTACGGCCTTGAGGCCCGGCCTTTTCGTATCAGCTGTTGGCTCAGCTCCTTTGTCTAGATCCATAATGCTTCAAAACTCCCCTGCGTAGATTTCGCCATCGAGATCAAAACGAGAAGATCAGTTTCTGCACTGTTCATGCAGAAACAAAACCAGTTTTTCAAGGTCTTAGCGGATGCGCGCGCATATTTCAACAGAAGAAATCCAAAAACGAAACAAGATACCAGCAGTAGCACCGGAAATTACATAGCCGGAAACCAGTTTGCCATAAAAGTAAATTTATCACACATGTGATATTCAGCGCAATCTTTTGAATAACTGTTTCCCTAGCTTCAAGCTGACGAACCTTCTTAAATGGAGTTGGTTTTCTCTAAAGCCAGAATCTCTTCAAACTCTTATTTCGAGTTTTACTGATCGAGTTTTTGTAGTGATTAGAAAAAATGGCTCAAAGATTTGAATGTTAAAGGGAAAAAAGAGTTGTCTATAAACTTTTGTGACACTAAATTTTCATTTTTAGTTTTTATCGCAAAGTCTGTGATTGTGTGATATTATTTTTATATAGTATTATTATTATCTTGATGTTAATTTAAAATGCTTTTTGAAATATTTATTCACTTTTTTCAATTATGAAATGAAAAAAGACTGTTGTCTATAAACTTTTGGGACGCACCGTAGTTTTTACTTGGAGTTTTGCTATTGAATTTTCGGCTGCAAGTAAAACAAAATCATCTGCGAAAACGTAGAAGTCGTTTTGATCCTCGTTCTTTATTTTTAATATTTTGTTTGCAGCAATTAACCATAGGAGCGGGCCAAGGCAACATCCGCGTGAGTAGTAAGGAAACGAGAGTTCTGCCCAGCCGCAGCCATGTTAATTCGCCGTAGCCGAGCGCAACCGTCTGGATGAGTGCTTTCCCTAGGCTGAGCGGGGAAGGGGGCGTGGTCGGAACGGATGTTGAGACCGGATGTTCGAAGGATTGATAAGAATTTTTTTTCCTTTTTTTAAAATAAGAGGACTTGTAATTTTTTCAGACATTAAGATATTTTTCAAATAAGTGGACTTGGAAAAATTTTCAGATTGTGATGCATTCTCTAATGAAAATAAGGGACTTTGTTATATTTTTAAATAAGCTATACTTTATGAATTAAACCTGAGATAAAAAATATTGTTATAGAATGAGGACCCACCTGCCACCCGGTAGAACGTTTACCGCCTCATTTCAAATAAAAATTTTTACTGTGCCTTTCCCCATCACGCTAGCCTCGCATGAATGGAGACAGGGCGTAGCACAGAGGATGCGTTGTTGTTTTTGTTTCTTTAAATAATAATTAACTATGTGGAGCAAAAAACGTACAACATCCCCAGGAGGATTTAGTTTTCTTTACCATTTAGTAATAGAACCAATGCAAATTGAATAAATGTTTCTTAATACATACTTCTAATTTTTGTATACCGTTTAAGATTATAGCATATATTTAATAAGTAACAGTTTACTAAAATATTAAAGTAGGGCTTTTTAAACATTTCTTCTACTGTTAGGGAAGTGAGAAAATTATACCATAGAAAGATTTTAGCACTTATAGTTTTCACAAATACCAGGAGGCCTACGAACTTTAATTTTAAGTTAATAATTAATTTTACAACAAATATCTTTTAATCAAGAGTTAATTTATTTTTAATTAAATAATTTTACAACAAATATTTTTCTAAATTTATTTTTTAACCAAGTTTTAATTTTAAGTTAAATAATGTTACAACAAATATTTTTTTAATCAAGAGTTAATTTATTTTTACAACAAATATTTTTTTAATCAAGAATTAATTAATTTTTTTTACCAAGTTTTAATTTTAAGTTATAATTAATTTTACAACAATTTTTTTTAACCAAGTTTTAATTTTTAGTGAATAATTAATTTTACAACAAATATTTTTTTTAATCAAATGTTTTTAATTTATCAAGAAAAAAATTTTAATCAAGAGTTTTAAGTTTTAGCTAATTTTTGTATACCGTATTTTTGTTAAGTAGCCGTTTACCATTAAAGTAGGATAGCAATATATTTCATCTACTGTTAGAGAAGTAAGAAAATTATACCATAGAAAGATTTTACAAATATAGTCTTATTTTCTATTGCGAGAAAATCACTTTAACCATACATCCCAAAAAACTCAAGTTTTTGTATACGAAATGTATGAATACTCAAAGTATTTATCTAAACATTTTTTTCTTTAGAGATTGCCAACACATTTTTGATAAATTTTAGGCAGCGATTATACTAGTTTATATTTTCTATAGATCAATTAGAGAAAAAATTACATTTTTAGTAATCCTACAAAACTTTTTTACTGTATATCCCAAGTAGAGTAACTTGATTTATAGAATTTCAATACGATACGAGTTAGATTGTTTATGTGCAACACTAATTTCAGTTTGACTATGAAAGCATAATTTTATACATGCATTAATATTTTTAGAGGTATGTACTTAACATATTTTATAGAAAGGTGAGCATAACTAGCACATATCTTTTAGAGTGGATAGTACTATTGTTAGAAAGATGAGCTATTGGAAATAAAAATTTAAGATGTGTTTTACCACAATTGCATGCACAGTTTTATACCGCATGTACATAAAATGTCTTTCATCCACTTAGATAAAATAATAGTTTTAATCGCAAAGAGTTATCATTACTTGAACTAAAAAATACAAGGTTTTTACTTACGTGAAGGGACATCGTGCTAAATCTTCTAGTCTCTCGACAAATTTCTTGCATCGAAACTAGGCTAGCAAATTAGGAAAATAGAGTAATGATTTAAAAGACATTATCTCTAAATTCCCTCCCAGCTGCCACTTGTAGAAAGCTTTTTCACCATATATCCCTCAAACCGCAGTTTTTGTATACAAACTGCTTAAAGTACTTCGGCTGATAATGCTATTAATATTAATTACTCTGGATTACCAACTTAAAATTTTGCAAAACACCAAAATACAGAAAAACATACATTAAAAGTAACCAAAAAAATCATACTTAAAAGTGGAAAATATAATTACCAAACTATAAGAAGCACATAATTATTTTCAATTAAAGCAAATTGAAAAAATGTAAGAAAGAGCTAATATGCTTGAAGCCTTAAGTATATCAGGCAAATGTAATTAGAATTGTGGTATCCTCCTATATGTAACTAAAATAATACAAAAATAATGATAAACAACTTACCCTGTACTTGTACACGCGAAATAATAATAATAATAAAAATACTTAAGTAATTCACAAATATATCCACAGCATAAGTAAAGCACGTGCACGCGATATTGCAAACTCATTGCTGATAACAGAAATTGAGATAAGAAGTGCGTTCATATCGAGAAACCGGTACATTATCGCTAGGCTTGTTTACCGATAAACCCGAGGAGTTAGGGGAATACAAGACAGAATTGGGGACACGTGTTTCATTCTGCGTTCAAAAAAGGGGACTTATGGATTAAGATCATGTTAGATTAAAGCCATTTCAATAAAAATCTATCCTTTTTGTAAACATGGGGATTATATCCTAAATTAAAAAATCAAAGTTAAGCTACAACGATTAATATATTTTACGTAGTTTAGGAAAATAATGAATCATTAAATTAATTTCTGTGAAACAATTAGCAAAGAGCATTATACTAAAGCATTAAAGCAAATTATTTTTGTTAAGTTTTGATAAATAACAGTAATAAATTATAGGCATTGCAGATGAATGAGTATTCACGTATAAAATAGGTATTAAAATTATTGTTTAAAACAATTTTTAGAATAATAAACTAAAATTTTTAAATAATAAAGTCATAAACTAAAATTATTAATCAAAACTTGTTAATAAATTAAACATATCAAAATTTTTACACTCAATTTTTTTATATACTTAAATTTTACAAAGACATCCTTTTAATAAATTCATAAACTAAAACAATTTTTACAATAATAAACTAAATTTTTTTTTATTTAATAAAGTCATAAACTAAAATTATTAATGAAAATTTGCTAATAAATTAAACTTATTACTCTAAAAGATAGCTAATCACAACATACATCGGAAAAAATATAAGCAATTATAATACCTGAAAAATACCGAACAACACCCTGGTTGCATGCGGACAAAACATCTGTTTGCTCGGCTAAAGTATTCTTAGGTACCCGTTGCAGGAGAACTTACCTACGCCCAACCTACAAACTCTACAAATTTAACGGCAACTAAAAACGGGTTTTCTCTTATCAGGTATCACAGATCAGATAAGAGATAAGGAAGTGACATGCGCAGAAGACACCTGATAGTGACGTGTGCAAATCTGTGTTGATTTAATATCCGGTAGGTTTGTTGGCAGGATGTACTATTTACATTGAGTGGCAACTCTCTCTAACAGGGTAAGACAAGTTAGATGATGCAATATCTACAGGGTTGAGAAAGTTTTAAGGTAGAGGGCGCTTGGGTAATCACGTGATTTTTTAAAGAACCAGTATAGAGACATTTTAGTTAGATAAAATGGCCAGGTGTGTGTTGCGAGACTCCCTTTACACTGTGTGCGCCTATACTTAAGACGTGTGTTTTAATTGATTTTTCGCCGAGTTTCAAAAATGTCTTTGCTTGAATCGATCGAAAAGAACTTTAACATTGAATACACCCCCGAGTTTTATACTCAAAGTGATGCGGATGTGTTGCTGCAAGAAAAAATACAATTGCCTTTAGATGTAAAGCCTCTGCAAAGTGTTGCAAAGGAAATTTCCCCCGAGTTTTGTACTGAAAGTGATGTTGATGTGCTACAGCAAGAATTGTTTCAGTTACCCCTGCAAAGTAGTGAAAAGAAAATTTCCTCGACCCGTAAAGTAATTACTTTTGCTGATGAAGGAATCAATTACAGTTTACCTGGAGCAACAGTCACTGTTTACTCTTGGATACCCATTTTGCAAAAAATACGTGAAGATCTACAGAAAGTGACAAATTATGAATTTAATATGGTACAAGTGAACTTTGGCTCTGAAGAACAACCTGAAATTGAAGACGGTAACTACGAAGATTTTAATCTAGACCTATCATCAGGTGTATGCATTTTAAGTTTTGGATCTAAACGAACTTTGGATTTTAAACCAGCGAACTGTGAAACCACTACCATTAAATTAGAACATGGTTCAATGTGTAAGATATATCCCCCAACCAACAAACTTTTAACGCATGGTTTTCCTTCTGAATCTTTTGTGACAGACCCGCACATTAACCTAACATTTGCCAAAATGTACATTTATGAGCCTTCCCCGAAAAGGGCAAAGTTGGACGATTGAACGGACAATCTTTACCATAGCTTATATGCTTCTGTAAATAGTACATGGCACTTGGAAAGACTTATCTACGTTTCACTTCACGGTGAAAGAACTGACTTGAAGATTCATATTAGACAATTTATTCAGAACGCCCAATTAGACTATATACCAACCGGTGTGGGAGTCGTGATGAACCCTTCCACATGGATCGAATTTATTGTAAAACTATTAGATTTTAATATAGGTCATAGCAATAGCTCTTTTATTTGTAATAATCAATTATCTGTATTTAATGATGATAGAAAATGCATCTTACAACAAATTTACAAAACCGGAGATTCATTCACGTTAAATCCAATTTCCTTAACACTTTTAAATGATCAAGTAAAAAAACTTTGCGAAATGAGAAATGAAATATTGGAATGCATTTTAAAAACGCTATATACGACGACCCTGCCTCATTTAATTTTAAAATTAAAGCCGCAAAAATGTAACCGCGAACCCCATTGTAATTATGATGAGGCGAAACAACAATTAATGGATATAGTACATCAGGAAATTTTTAAAAACATAGGCCGGGTTCAGGATCATCCTTCGCAAAGGATACATGCCTGTTCGAATAGAACACATGTTGATGAGAGAGAGGGTCTTATAAGTAGTAAAGCATGGTTTATGGTCTACATGTCGTATATTGCAAGAGAGATATGCGAGAACAAATGTACTTGTCATTTTGACGGAGAATTTTTTTCAAACATTTTCATTGAAGACTATATGAAGTATCTTCAAAATGTGCTATTTAATACATTTTTTCAACCGTTTTCAGATTTTACTAATTTCAAGGATGGCAAAACATGTGTAATTATGTGATGTTATTGGTGTATAACTAGTTTTGCGATTGTAAAAAAATATATTAAAACCATTGTGATTATGTAGAAAAGGTATGCTTGCTTCTACAACAGTAAGATTTTACTCACTTGTGAATGCTTAGTTATATAATACTCATTGAAAAGTTATTATTTTTTTAATTGTGTAAATAGTTTGTGTAATTTAAAATATATTTTTATAAATAAATAAGTTTAAATACGAAAACTTTTCTGTGTTTTCTTTATGTGTACGTGTGTGTTGATTACTTGCAAAATAAAAATCTATAAAATTTTACTGCAGCAAAAAGTGGTAAAGGTAAACATTTTTTAAGATTCTCGTGTTATACTTATCTTTTTTATACACTACAAGGTAAAAAGTTACAAATTTAACAAAATTTATTGAAGCATGTATTATGGATCATGAATCTAACTACACAGAAATAAAATGTTCTGATTAAAATCATAAACTTAAGTCTGATAGGTAAAACTGCGTTACCTGAGAATTCACAAAGTACTAATTTTTTATAAAATGAACTTAGCTAAAAAAGTTTGTCTGCATAATTTTATAACTTAATCGATTTTACAGGTTTTTCAAAAACAGTTAAGTAAGATAAAGAAACTTAGTATTTTTAAATAAAGATTTTTTGAGGTGTTCTTTAATGTAAAGATCTTACCACATTTTACTTGAAGTAACAGAATACTTTAAATCAGACACTATGTTTTTAAATCATCAGAGTATTAACTTAGCATATTTTTGTAATTTTTATTAAGTAATGGGCTTGAATATTTTTATAAGAAATATCAACTAAGTGCACATGTTACACATTTTACTGATTAAGATGGTTATGCTTACAAATTTTAAATAAATATGCTCTTACTTTTATACATGTTACTTGTTCAAACTAAGTATACTTTTGATTTGCATACGTTTATGAGTTTTCATAAGTTATGACATTATTTCTCGAAAGGAACTTAGCTATTAGAACTTTGTAAATTTTGTGGAAGTAGTATGCTTAACATGTTTTTGATAAAATGGATTTAAATTTGGTATAGAAATAATCAGTTATTTTAGCATAGATGTATAAACTTATCTTTATGTAAACCTTAACTAATTAAAAGTAATATAATTTATGTCTATACAAAGTGAGGGACTTAGACTATTTTTCAGAATTATCAAGTAAAGGATTTTACAAAATACTTAGTAAACTGCATTAATAGATTGTAAGTTGTAATTTTTTCTTTTAGAAGTTTTTCACATTGGTATATTTTATGTTCTGATAAGTCGTTGAATATGTTCTTTAAATAAACTAACAGATCTGTACTTTGAAAATTTTATTGAATTGTTGAACTTTGGTATTTTTCGAATGTTACGAACTTGATAAATTTTTTCTGAAGTGCTAGATATGTGAAATTGTCTTTTTAGAAACATTGAATTATTCAACTTAGTACATTTCAGTTACTCTTTCAAGATAACGGACTTAGAATTTTTTACAAATAGCAAGCTAGTAACTTGCTAAACATGCTTGCAAATATTTTTAAATACCGTTCTTAAAAATTATCAAAGTTGTAACTACTAAAAAGAAATAAACAAAATAATATATTATTTAAATTATACCAATAAACAAACAAAACAATATATTATTTAAATATATTGTTTTGTTTGTTTATTATTATTATTTGGTTATATGTATATTATTTCACGTGGGCAACCCTTGTATACCTGGTTTTTAATTTGTGTGGAGCCACTTTCAACTATTATAAATCTATTGTTTAAGTAATCTTTCAGTATATTTTTCAGATATATTGGTAAAGGAGTTTGTTCTATTTCTTTCTTTATTGTTCCACTGTATATTGTCAAACGCTCCTCGGATATAAAATGATACCAGGACGGCATATTTATAAATGTTTTTTAATTCTTTTAATCTGTTAATCACCAGACACAGCAGATCCAATTTCGCAGATGATTTTGTTTTACTTGCAGCCAAAAATTCAATAGCAAAACTCCAAGTAAAAACTACTGTGCGTCCCAAAAGTTTATAGACAACAGTCTTTTTTCATTTTATGATTGAAAAAAGTGAATAAATATTTCAAAAAGCATTTTAAATTATAATTAACATCAAGATAATAATAATACTACATAAAAATAATATCACACAATCACAGACTTTACGATAAAAACTAAAAATGAAAATTTAGTGTCCCAAAAGTTTATAGACAACTCCTTTTTCCCTTTAACATTCAAATCTTTGAGCCATGTTTTCTAATCACTACAAAAACTCGATCAGTAATACTCGAAATAAGAGTTTGAAAAGATTCTGGCTTGAGAGAAAACAAACTCTATTTAATTTGCACCTTTAGATCTTGAACTGTTGTAAATTGAAGCTCATTATCATATACGTCTCTAGATAATATTCCTCAAAGGTTCTCCACTGGGTTCAGGTCAGAACTTAGGTCTGGCCAGTCCAAAACAGCTACTCGGTTTCGTCTAACTGTCAGCTATGGTCTTTGCATTCCCGGAAACCATATTGATTATCATGCAGGTACTTGTAGTACCTTCCCTAGTAGCAATGACTGCTTGTTTTCTGCTCGGTCGTTCATGGACTCATCGTTAACTCATCGACTCGTCGACTTCAGTCATCGGCAAGTGCACTTTTGTTTATCTGCAATAGATGAATTTTTATTCATGGACAGAAGTGATCTAGACGAGCAGTTTCGCCGATGGGAAACCGAAAAACAATATCTTATCCGAAACTGCAGCTCTATAGTCAACGGGCCTTGCAGGTATCCCCAGTGTTTTACACTTTACCCAAATTCCTATAAATATTTGCGTAATTTAGATGTGCCTTTGCATAATCTAAGGAAAATTTTGAACAATTCTTGAATTAATCTCATAATTTACTTCAAATTTCTTGTATTGGGGCTGGGAGGGGGCAGGGGGGTGGTATCCCCCCCCCTTGCCCCCTCCCACAAAATTTAAATTTGAAAAAAAATATTTACAAAAAAATGTAAGTATTTATTATATAAAAATCGTTTGTAATATTTAAATAATTTTTAAAAAATGTGTTTAAAAAAAAGAAAAGAAAATCTATTTGAGCGTCAGCTGCATTATAAGAAAAACGGAAACTTCATTACAATGAGCAACTCTTTTGAAACCTCTTTAATGTAAACAGCAAGACGAGAAATCAGTTAATTTTTAAAAGTTATCCAAGAAATATGAAAGTTAAAATCACACTAAAATTCCTATACAATTGGCAATATTGCTATTTAATTATTAATTATGAATATTGTTGCTACTTACATACATTGGTAAAAAGTGAAATTAATTTCTTACCAATCGAATAATTTGACTATTATTAATAATAGCTGAACAACACTTTGTCAAAATTTCACCCGAAGTCCCAATCTGAGACTAAAATAACCGGTACTTCACACTTTGCCTCATACATGATAAGATTCGATGGTCTAGGGGTAGCGCGTTTATCTCGTAATCAGTACGCTCAAGGTCCGGGGGAGGAAGATGGAAGATTTTTTTTTTTTTTTTTCAGAAAAACGGAAATTTAGCATACAAAAAACGAAAACATAATAAACAGAAGGGACATTTTTTGAAAATTTTTTGCTGCCAGTCGTTTATTTTTTATTAATAAATATATTTTAAACAGTTTATCGGTTTCTTTTCATTATTTCATCGGAGTCGTCGGGAAACGATGATCGGCTTTATGGTCCCCCGAGCGGACATTTTGTACCAGTTGCCGATGAAATTTCCCCTTTTTTGGATGAAAAGCCGTGATCGGCCATTGCTCCTTCTCCTCGGATTTAACTCACCCGCCTCTCATCGACCGATGGGTTATTGCTACTAGGGTTGAGCCCTACAGGCAAGACTGGAATTTTGGCTGGTGATCGGCTAGTGATTCGACTTGCCTTCTCACGCAAAAGTCGGACGTTTGCCTACTAGAACCCCTTTACACACAGGCCGACCGAACCGCCATATTGGGTCGAACTGCTGAAGCGGGGGTTGTTTTGCTTGGCGCGTTATCGCGTTGTTGGCGTCGTTTTCTTTACGAGCTCGCAATCTTTTTTGTATATCAGTTTGCGCGCTCAGTTTTGTGTTTTACGCTTTTCTTTTCTGAACATATTTACCTTATCGGCTTGGCATAACTTTAAGAAAGTTTTTTTAATAGTTACATTTATATATATAATTTATATAAGAATTTTGGACTGATTATTAAATTTCTATACATAAAATAAATTTGTATAAGTTATTAAACTTTAATCAGCAACCGTTTTTTGTTTTTTTTTTAATTATACAAGAATAAATTAATAGTACTGAATAATCATAAAAGTAATAAACATAAGGGGATATTCGAGATAATTTATAGTAATTTTTTTTTTCAAAGGTGTTTATAATTGGTGTTTCAATAAGATTTAACTTCTTAAACATTTAAAATGGTTGAAAATATGCTGTATTAACTACCAGAGAAAACTTTGTTGAACTATACAATTATTAATTTTTTTCAGTTGTAGTTGTTTTAAAATTTAATTTAATGAAAATTTAAAACAGAAAAGCATTCTAGTGTTATTTTGTTATGATGAATAACATTGTTTATAACCGTAATTTATAGGTCAAATAATTCTTTTGCTAAAAAAAACTCGTCCCAAATTTCGCATTATTAAACCTCAGCTGTTGCAATATTTCAATCAACGAAGAAATTTGTTAATGTGTGGAGATTATTATTCTGCCAATTTTAAATACTTAGTACATAAAATTTGGTTTTCACCTTTAATAGATAACAAAATCAAGAACCTATTACAGTTGACGGCCAAAAATCCGCACAACTTCTGATATAAATAATGAAATTTGCAGTCATTTGCCAGTGATGAAATTGTTCGAAAGTGTCTTGAATCCAGATAAACATGCTTCTGATGATGATGATGAAAATTTGGGTAATAATAATAATAAAATCCATTTGATAAAAGTTAGGATAAGAATACCTTAAGTTTTTAGTACAGCAAATTTCTTCAACAAAACAAGACTTATTGATAATATATATTTTGCAAAAATATATAAATAAAAGAATGAAGCTGAAAAAAAAAAAATAATAATATTTTAAAACAAATAACCATAGAACATGTTTCCAAAATTAGAAAAGGAAATTTTGAAACAATTTGCTTTTCTAGTCATTATGTAATTTTTTCCTTTTTTCTCATGCCTTTTTTATTTAATTTGAAAATATAAATGAAATACTTTTGACAGTGCTTTTATTTCATTGTATTCTACATTTTTAAAATCAGAAATGTAATTATTTATCTTTTATGGGCCTGAAATCCACAAAATCCTAAAATCCGCACAAGCCTTGGTCCCAAGCTGTGCAGATTTCTGGCTCTCTACTGTATAACATTCAACTATTTTAAATTCATATATGTCCAGACTGTTTTCATTACATTCTCTAATTTTTGCCGATGCCTGCAGGAATAGTCAAATTCTCGAAATGAAGAATGACAACTTTTCTTAGAAATTAATGTGTAAAAAGTGAGAATTTTATATCCTTATTTTACTTTGTAGAATTTGGATTTAAAGGCTAGGAAAATCGAATAACATTTGTTCAGACAGCAAAAATATAAAAATTTTAGCATTCTGAAAAAGTGAATGCTAGCACAAGCAGGGTAAGTATTTTGTAGCTAATTTTATTTTCATTCCATATGATCCTTAAAAATTTTGGCAATTCAGTTTACATCCTTAATTTTTTTTTGCAGTAGGGGGAGAAAATGAAAAATCTTTACACTTGTTCTGCAATAAACTGTGGAAAGATTTTAAAGCTTGTGGTTTAAAATTGTATAGATAGAAATAAATTGCCAATATGATTTTTCTACTTTTGAATATCTGAAATTTGAAGCCAAGATAAGACAATATTTACCTGAAAAACTTGTAATATGGCAAAAATAAATAAATAATCTTTATACTAGAACAGAAGCCAAGATCAATGAGCAAATAAACATCGTTTTTCAATTTATTCATCCACATAAAATGAAAAAAAGAAATCAAGGTGTGGGGGGAGGAAATAGACAAGAAAGAGACTAATTGACGAATGCAATCAAAATCTTTATTTAAAAAATCCAAGATACAAAATCCAAGTTGTACAACTTTTAAACGGCTACCAAGAGGACTTTAAGAAGCATCAATTTTATGTGCACATAATTCACTTTTCACCATAGAATGCACGAGTATTATTTTTAATGCATTTTATATCACAATTATTTAACTAATAACATACATAATTAAAAAGAAAATAAATACTTATGTATGTGTTACACCAATATTTCAACCATACTACTGTCATCAATCAATAATTAATTTGAATAAACCTTAGTAGTATACAGCCGGATATACAGCAGAGCAGTCCGATATCTGGTAGATCGGATATACGACAGTATTTCGGATATTAAAAAATCAGCCAGATACTGGATACATACTTACCCTTATAGCATTTTTAATTTCTAAAATTCCACAGAAAAGGTTAGATATAATTAACTACTGATTTGAAGTTTTATTAAATAAAGTTAAGAACAATAAAAGAAAATGAAGTTGTTGAATAAAAGGCAAATAAATCAGTTAATACACCATTTTCTAGATTTCTGGTGACTAACAATTTATTAATTATGACCACCTTACTGACTTGAAAAAACTCACTTTGACTGTGCTGACTTCAAAGATGCAGCTTTAGTTTTTTTGGCTTTATTCAGAAAATCTGAAGTAAAAACATATTATTTTAACACATATGTTTTTACTTCAACACACTACTTTTAAACACATTATTTTCTCGAAGCAAGATTTTTCGCTGTTGGATCATGGTGCCGATGCAACCACTTAGATTCATATTGAAAAGGCCCAAGCATAGAATATCATTTCAATTTAAAACCTAATACATTTCTTTTTAATATCAATTTCAATTTTAAAGAAATAAGCACAAGTTAGGAAAAAAATATCCGGAAATGCGCAGACAGCAGAGTCAATGACTCTGTGTATTATGAAGAGTGAACATCAATGTCCATGATTCATTCATGAAAAAATTGATACACCAAGATGACGTTGAAAAATTTCAAAAAAATGAATGTGCTCGCAGCGGGCAGATTCGAGGTCAAATCAGAAGAATCTCACAAAGACTGGATGTTTTTCTTTATGCATAAGGCAGTTTCAGGATGTTATAGACAGGAAAGAGTAACTTGAATGTCATGAATGTCTTGAAAGAGTTTAAAAAAATTTTTAGAATTAAAAACCATAGTATGGATGCAGACCACAGTGCCGACGGCTTGTTTTACTGTGAAGAGTGAACATTAATGTCCATGATTCATTCATGAAAAGAATGATACAAGAGATTCAGTTGAAAATTTTCAAGATGAATGTGCTCATGCAACAGGCAGCTTCGCGATGCTATAGACAGGAAAGAGTAACTTGAATTGTCATAAAGTGGTCCAGAAGACTTTTTTAAAAGAATTTTTTCTTGAATCTTTTGTTAAAGAATTTTTTCTTGAATGTCACGAAGTGGTCCAGAAGACTTTAAAACATTTTTTTGGATTAAAAACCATAGTATGGATGCAGACTGGAGAGTCGATGACTCCATGTACTTTGAAGAGTGAACATCAATGTCCATGATTCATTCATGAAAAGAATGATACAAGAGATGCAGTTGAAAAATTTCAAAAGATGAATGTGCTCTTGCAGCGGGCAGCTTGGAGGTCAAATCAGAAGAATCACACAAAGACTGGATGTTTTTACTTTGCTCGCTAATGCCAGAAATCGTGCATCTGCTGCTGTTAATTTCTCCTCTAACTCTTTGACCTTTTTTCTCAAAATTTCATTTTCCTTTATCAGTGTTTGTTGATCCAATTCAGGAGCATTTTCATCAACCTAAAAAAAAAAAAAGAATTATAATAACATTTAAAATAATACACAATTAAATTTAGGAGAATATCAAGGTTTATCACTCAGAAAATTTTTATTTTGTAAAAATTAAATAAATTATTGGGTTATGTGTTGTACAAAAAGTATGCCAATTTTTTTCGGTTGCTTAAGGACAGGTCTTGGTACATCTGAATGATTGAAAACAAATAACATATTATTACAAAGGATGGTACTGCAGTCAAATTTGTGAAAATTTTTCATTTCAATCCGCTTTCCTTTGAAAGCAGCATGAAATTTCCAGATAACTCAACACTACATTAAAAAATATTAAACTACCATCAATTATTGAACTAATAAAACACTTTAAGACTAAATATTCTTCGAAGAACCATTAACAAACACATATTTCTGCAAAGCCTTGATATTAATATAAATTACTGATTCCCCCCAACCAACAAAGAAAAAAACGTTTATAAAACACGAATTTACATTTCATCGGAACAGCATTAACTTTCAAAACAATAAATTTGTGCCAAATATTATGTCATAAAAAGATTAAAATCTAAAACAATAATAACTAGCACAATAAATCTGAAGAATGTATTCAATATATAATGGATTTATGACATTTTATTTAAATGCCTTAGAAAGTGTAGCCTGTCTATTGAAATATATATATTTTAATTCTATACTTCGAAATTGTAAACTTTTTTTATAGAGCTTGAACTATTCTGGAATAAAAATTCTTTTTAAAATTTTCCCATCTATTTCAGGATTACACGACATAATATATAACCCTTGTGAATGTCAGACAATACTAATCAAACAATCATTAAAAATTTTTACATGATAGTTAAGTTTAGCTGCACTCGACATAACAAATCTGAAAATATTAAAAAATATCTTTGTAGTGCATTTTTTAAGAGAACTTTATAATTAGAGGTAGCAAACTAATAGTCTTATACTAAATAAATGACATTTAATGCTTCAAAATCCTTTAATGCCTGACATTTTTTTAAATTACTTTACAAGTATAGGTATTTAAAGTCATTTTATCTTGTCAGTTACTTTATGAATGTGGCTAGCAAATTCTACATGGATGATAAAATAAAAAAAAAAATTGCTCAAGAGAGGGTTATGCAGGTAGAAAGAAAGAAAAGAGATTTAAAAAAAAGGAAAAAAAAATTGTAATTTTGAAAATCATGATCATAGTGATATATCAGTACAAACAAAATATTTTCCATGTGTTACTAAATTACGGGGGCAGTGTTATATTACATCACTTTTAGAAGGTTGTTAAGGAATGATTTTTGGAGACTAGAGAAACACGGTTCTTGATTTATGATAATTTTTAAACTTTTTCATTTTGAAAAGTCCAAATTTTGGACTTTTTCATTTTGAAAATAGCATTTATCACTGAGTTAAATTATTTGCACATCTTCTCTCTCTATTCTAAAAAAGAGTAACTGCCACCGCTGCCACTGTGAAAAGTCATGCTATCTCTACCAAAACTGTGGGGATTTGTGTTTTGAAAAAAGGTGTCCACGGATTCGGAAAATTCGAGGGAAGTCGATAAGCTGACTTAAATTTTAAAATTTTAATTATTTTAGAAGATATTAATAAAATACTGAAAAAAATAAGCATAATGGTTGCCAGGTTTAGCAATTTGCTCCAGCATAAAATCATTCATGCCTTTGCAACAAAGGAATTCCAAGTATGCCCAATACTGTGAATTTGACAAACATGAAGTAGAATTACACCAATTTTGTGCCAAATTAAAAAAAAATATGTGAAATAAATAAGTCAAAGTGTGTTACTTAATATTCGCAATTTTCAAATAGTGGTAAGTTCTCTCAGATAACAAGGTTTAAAATTACCGATTATTCCTTTATCTAATACATAACTAATTTAAAAAGCACAATTTTGGCATCAGGTAGGACCACGGCTGTCTCCCCAAGCAAGGTGAATCTAAATATTGTGTGCATTCCAAAATGCTAACACCCAGCATTTTTAAAATAAAAAATAATTCAAATGCAGATCATAGCAATGCCAGTTAGAACAGCCTGTGTATTTGACACCTGTAGAAATAATTAGCGGCGTTAACCATGCCATTATACCAGTTTTCGTACAGCTTGGATATTTGCCAGGCCAACGAGATGATACATTTCGTGGTGCTAAATAAGCCAATCTGCAAAGCATTATGTATATGAATGTATGGATAATTGTTTTCACGACAACCTTACATGAGCAATAATTATCGGTTATGAGCATGTGTAAATTGCCAAATAATGATAAATCGCCATTGATAGCAAGATATTCTAGCTGTTCCATACATTTTATCAAAGAAAACATATGAAGCACTGTTTTCTTAGAAATCGTTATGAACTAAACGTATACGTAAGTCACCAAATTATGAAAAATCGCCTTGGATGGCAAATATGCAAGGTTTTTATAGGTTTTACACAATTAAAAATAGTGTAACATTTAAATTTTTATGTTCTAAGAAACATGCAAGAACCAAGCAATGTGTTTCTCAGTAGCATTGGATCAAATCTTAGGCTTTTGTCAGTGGAAATCATGCCTGTTTGACGAATAAGCCTTATTAGTGGTCGAACCCCTCATATGAAAAACAACTGTACAGAGTCTAGGGGCCTTGGCCCAAAGTCACTTAAATAAATTATGAGACAAAAATAATTTTTTTTCAAAGTATACACTGTCAAATAACACTAGTGTTATTAAATAGGAAAGGTATCCAGTTTTTCTTTAGAGCAATACAGACACAATTTTCTTTAAACATGTAAACTAATTTAAACACATTGTTTTTAATACATAAATTAATAATTACAGGAGGTAGATATTTGAAAGAGATATTATAAAATAGAATTTGTTTTTATTTTTCAGAAGAGCAAGGCCAATTCAATTATTGGGAAAAAGTATCAAATCATTTTGTGTGAAACTGGAAATGTATTTATATATATATACTTTTGAAGGTACAAAGCACAACAACATTCTATGCATCATGTCTAGTTTTGTTAAAATATCCCTAAAGAAACACTACCAATTATATGTTGAATTTAACTTTTACTATAATTAAAATACAACGTCATTTTATAATGTCATTTGATGAGTTTAATTTTGAAGAAGAATAATTCAAGTGATAAGTTAAACCAATTTTATTACAAATTACAACTATCGCGTATTAATTTCATTTTGATGTAGATTATATGTCGCCAAAGTTTGGCGGGATACGATCAATCCATTTATCCCGTAATAATTGAAAGAAAAAGCTAACACATGCTTGTATTTTTTTAGTAGCAGGATAATATATCAATAACAATGTCGTATTTACTTAGAGTAAGGAGTAGAGTAGAGAAAAAACAATGTTTCAAAATCAAAACAAATGTCGGTTGGCGACAGTTTGATCATGAATGTTTACGTTCTTATAAAAGACAAAATCTAAATAATCTTTACTAATAGACCATGAATATTGTTGTATTATTGTTTTAATGTAAGTACTAATTTAGTTTTATGATATCGGTAGTCAAATTAACGTAAATATTAAATGCTTTTAAAAGGTAATAATTACGGCAACCCTAACAGTAACAGCACGAGAAAAAATAGCGTATAATATGTATGAATATAATAATTGAAAGGAAAATAAACAGTTAGATCACAGATTTATACACATAACTGCAAAACTAAAACTACATTTTAAAATAATTTCAGACTTACTTCACATAATCTTGAATTCGCAGTTGGATTCCAACTCTCCCTTCTGCAATTTATAATCCATTTTTTCCTTCTGTTATGATTTTTCAGGGAATCTAAAAAGACGATAAGCCGTTTCCGTGTCATTTGAAAAATTCACTGCACAATATCCAACCATTTTTATTGATCTTGAACAATTAGAAAACATAAATTTTATGACATAGGCGTACGATCCAATATGGCGGCCTGACACAACTTTCGAACCAAAATTCCGGGCAAGTCAGCTCCCCCCTATAGTAGCCTTATTGCCTACTGTCTTTCGAGTGACGTCATCTTCCCGACTATCGCTGCATGCCGGCCGCAAAGCTGTATCGTAAACCTCTAGCCATTTTTCCTAACAGGCGCCTGGTCCAGCGTGCAAAGTTTCGTCCCCGTGGACTGCTGTGATATATAATCCTACTCACTGCAGCTGTGCGGCGGAAAAAGGGATCTGCTTCGGCAGTTTTTGTTATTGTAAAAGCCTAGGCCTTTTATTTTGTAACTAACATGTTTTGTTAAGTTTAATGTTAATATATTTTAAATTGTTATATTAATAAATTATGTTTTTAATTGTTTAAATGGAGTAAGAATCATTTTAAAATATTGATGGTGTGATGGCGGAGTAAGCTGGTCGTCCCCCTGCTCGCTCCATCTCCACAGGTTTTATCTCTACTCTCAGGATACTCTCTACACTCAGGGATTACTCTCTATACTCAGGATGGGTCTCTACAGGTTTAACCACTTATTCTTTTCTAATATATTTACTGTCCTATTTTTTTATTATTCTTTCGAGAACCTTCCGCGCTATGCTTAAAAAGAGATATTGGCCTGTAGGAGCCAGGCTCCTTTGGGTCTTTATTTCTTTTTCTAAACAATATAACTGAGGCAATTTTCCACACATTGGGAAAGATTCCTAATAAGAGGCATTTGTTATAGATTTTTATTAGATCACTTCGGAAACTCTTCGATAGATTGTTTAATATTTGGGCATCTATTTTGTCAAATCTTGTTGATTTTCTAATATTCTGGGCATGTATTGCTTGTAATAATTCTATTTCTGAAAGTTGCATTCTGTTGTCATTTGTCGACATGGTGTTATTGCTTTTGTTAGATATGCCAATGCTAAATTCCTGCGATTCTGTTTCAACTATTATTTGATTATTCGGATCATATCTGTCTGAGGAGCCTCCGAATTCATCAATGATGTCTGTTTGAAAGTGCGCGTTTATTAATGTTTTCAACATTTCTGTCTAGCTCACTAACGACTAGTATCACATTGTGAACGACTAATATCACATGTGATTATTAATGAAGACGTAATAATAAATTATCGAAATTAAATTAAACGGAAATAAAATATTATTTTAAATATTCCATTAATTTCTTTTGATACCACGTTCTTTTCGTACAACTTTTTTTTCTATATCTCAATTATTTTCTGTACTTTTAAATAATAATTTTGTGATATGTGGTCTCTTTTAAGCTAAGGGGAAAATTTGCCCATTACTGTATATGAAAGTAACAATTAATTTCAGCCGATAAAAAATCAACTGTAAACAAGGAATTGACAAATCTGTTAATACAAAGAAGAGAAAGCTTTTTACAACACAACTATATTAATATGTTATTCAATTCTTTTGACGGGCAACAGAAAAAGAAAATAATATTGGACAAGAATTAGTAAAAATTACACATGTGTTTGCCAGTTTCACCAGGCGGTAGTTTTATCTATAATGACCAGCAATAAATAAATTCCGGTAAGAAAGCCCCGTCCTCAAAGCCTCCGGCAGTGCGAAATCCCATCAATCTCAATGCATCAGTCTTCTACCCCTCTTTCCTTACTAGACCCGCAAGAATCCACTTGTGAATTTATAAATTTTCTTCCTCTTCCCTGAGATTTAAATTATTCAAAAATCATTTTAATTAAAACTGGAATTACGTTTAAACTTTCCTCTATTAAAGAATTATTTTATTTTTTAAACATATTGAATTTCAAATGCACTTTTGACTATTTATATCTATAATTGACTGAATTTTTAAAAATTTAACTGAAATTTAACTATGTTTTTATACGATTTTGTAAAAAATAAAAAGCTGCCTTAATAGACAATTGTCTGCTGAATAACCTACAGTAATTTTTTTTTATTAAAATATTAAAAAATATCCTGCCGGGGAGGTAGAAACATTTACCCGTATGTTAACATAGGACTAGTGAATCCAAGATGCCGGCCAGCCATCCGTCTTAAACTCACCGCCGAATAAAATTCCTGAAAGAATTAAATTCAGAAAATATTCTCAGAGAGAAAAAAGTATTCCAGAATTCTTAGCCAGATTAACAAAATTAACCACACATTGCTCTTTTACCGGGGACACTTAGCAAAAAAACTTACTGGAGTAATTTCTCCATGGAGTTTCAAACTCCAATACACAAGCTAAATTATTAGCTGAAGAGCAGGATCTCACTTTAGATAAGGCTGTAAAATTGGCCATTAATTTGCAAAACGCTGAATTAGATCTACTTCAAATAAAAAATAACCAGAATTAAATAAAATTTCAGCTTTTAAAAATGCTACACACTGTAAAAATATGAGTTGTGATAATACAAAGAGAAATTATGATAGAAAAGCCAGGGTAGATGATAATACAAATCAAAATACGTCAAACATTTGTCATAGCTGACGTAGCACCTCACACTCGGCAAATGCATGTAAATACATTAATTTTACATATAGAAAATGCCAAAAGAAGGGACATTTGCAATCCGTGTGCAGAAGTACCACTCAAAATGTTAAGAAAAAATTACATTCCTTATAATAGGGGAGCCCATGATGCTAATTGGGGATTTACACGAGCGTCGTGAGGACCTATTACATTTTTAGATAATAAGATAATAAGAAAAATAGTTTAGATAATAAGAAAAATAAGAAGTTATATAATCTTTCCTTTCAGTGGTGGGGGAAGCGTATACAGACCTTCAAAGATGTAAAAAAACAGTTACAAGGAGATACTTGAGCGCGTCAGATATTGATAGTTTAGATGCCCCAGCGTGTCTTTGATACCGAAGCTATGTTCATCTGCCGACTTGCGCGGTGGGGGTGGCCATCCGGAAGGGTAGAAAATAGAAAAAAAATGCATTTTTTCGAGCGCGTTAGATATTCAGAGGGGATGTTAAGTGAACCCTAAAAATGCTCCCATTCAAAAGACTGACGTTTCGGAAGTGACGCAAGCTCGTAGCGAGTTTTTGAAAATGCAAAAAAAAAATCGCCATATTGAAATACTCGAGCGTGTCAGATATTTATACAGAAGGTTTAGCTTGATGTTCCAGTCATGGTAGCCTAGAATCTGACGATTATTTTGAGGGGTATCATTAATCTGACGGCTAGAAAAAAATTATGAATTCTTTTTCAATAACCATTAAATGTGACGACTAAAAGCACGTAAAATTATTTAAATATTTAGACTTTACTTTTTTCAGAAAATAATATGAAAATAAAATAAATCTGTTGAAAAAATTTGTTTCAATCTTCGTCGTCATCCGAAGAATTATCATACTCCAAATCTAATAATTCAATTGGATCTCCAATATTGCCTGCAGTTTTCGTAACAAGCAATCGTTATAACCGTTAACACAATTTTATTGATTTCATGAATAGCATGTTATCAAAGAATTAAAAAGGAATATACCTAATTTTGAAGTTTCGTCAATAACTGGTGTTGACAGCAGCTTCGTATGCATCAGGTAACTGATTTCCAACAAACCAAGTCATTTCAAATTTTCCATCGACATTTGTACACCCGTAATCTGTTGGTCACATGTTAATCATAGTTTTATTATGTGCATTCCTCCAACAGCACGCAGTATACTTCGTTCGCAATAAGTGCTGCCGTAGCTCAGATTGGCAAGGAAGCAAGCAACAAGCATCGTAATTACGGACGTTCACTGAGAAGTGCTGCGACGTATCTGACACTTTGTAGGTCTTATGAAAGATTTCTATTCTTGCTAGGTTGACAGCAGCTATTTTTTTCTAGCCATACAGGTGACACACAGAAGATTGTAAAATGCCAAAAGAATCTCCTGTATTATGATCCTCTGAGCCTACATCTGCAAATGTCTTCCGAAAAACATTTGAACCGATAAAAATTTGCAGAGTTTTTTTTTTTTTTTGCCTCGTCTGTAAAGTTCCGGATTGTAATCGCATCCTGTTAGCGCGTATAGAGCTGGTAGCGCTAGGGAAATTATTAGCCCGAGCTTAGCATAGAGAGCAGATACGTCAATACGTCAATACGCAGATACGTCAATATAACAGCGTACATTGTTAACTCCAAGATCCATCCATATTTTAACCGATGCTTGGAGATGTTCCATATCGACCAACATGATGACAACAATATATGTGTCTGAAGTTCTGATTGTAACAGTGGAATCTTCTTTTATTTGACTTACCAACAATACAATTTTTGTATCTGCTTTTTCATGATCAGGACATGAGAGTTCATGGTAGATTGTTCAGGTAACTTTATTATCTGTAACTGAATATACATAACATATATCATAATTAAGATAAATTGTTTCGTTACTACTAATAGTAGTCATCTCCTGATCAGCTCAATGATAAATTAAAAACTTGGCAAAAGCTTCTTTGAATTTGATATTTCTTAATTCTTTCTGAAAATTTGCTGTTCTTCTTTATTGATGACCAGAGATGTAGAACTCCTTGTCATCTACACTAACTCGAAAAGTGTGCTCGTTATCTTTGATCAAGCTATCTTTGCACGCTCTAATCTTCATTGACGATTTTTATTGCTTTGGGTCGTATTTTTATTACTTCAATTCATAGGTTACAAAATGAAGGTATAATCAAACCTGTGAAAATTAGTAAGTGGGCAACATCCATGCTGCCAGTTGTTAAACCGAATGGCAGTATTCGATTATGTGGTGATTTTAAAGTCACCGTAAGCAAATTCTTGAAAATTGATAAATATCCACTTCCGAGGACTGAAGATATTCTAAACATATTAGGGGGCGGAGTTAGGTTTACAAAAATAGATTTAAATCGGGCATATCTCCATTTACCTGTTGATGAAAATTCAGAAGAATTACTTACAATAAATGCTCCGAAAGAACTTTTCCAATTCAGAGGGTTACCTTATGGCATTGCAAGTTACCCTGCCATTTGGCAGAAAACTATTGAACAAGTTCTGCAGGGAATTGAAGGGGTAGCAGTAATCATTGATGATATTTGCATATTTGGCGAGACATAAAATTCATTTAGATCGCCTTAAGGAAGTATTAAAAAAAGGGAGTACAATCTTATAAAATAAATAAGGATAAATCATCTTTCATGATCGATGAAATTACTTACTGCGTATTCAAAATTGACAAAAAGGGTATCCACAAAACGCAAGAAAAATTGAAGCAATTTTGAATGCACACCGTCCAACCGATGTTTCCCAAGTTAAAGCATTTTTGGGTTTAGTATCATACTATTTTAGATTTGTGCCTAACTTTGCTCATTAGCACATCTATTATATGAGTTATTGAAGAAAAATGTAAAATTTAGATGGCCCAGATCTTGTGAAACTGCATTTAAAGACATTAAAAAAAATTACATCTCACAGGGTACTGACACATTTTATTCCAAATTTACCGTTAGTGTTAGCAACAGATGCTTCTTCATATGGTATATCAGAAATACTCTCACATACCATGCAAGATGGTTCAGAAAAGCCAATAGCTTTTGTTTCAAGAACTTTAACAAGTCCAGAAAAACGTTATAGTCAAGTTGACAGAAAAGCACTATCGATAATTTTCGGTGCAAAGAAATTTTTACTAATTTTTATACGGCAGAAAATTTATTGCCTACAGATAGCAAAACGCTTGTTTCTATTTTTTTCACCGACTAAAAGTATTCCTGTATTATCATCGGCTAGCATCCATAGGTATGCATTATACCTCCAGACTCTTCAATATGATATACGTTACAAAAAACTTCTAACATGGAAATGCCTATGCTTTGTCACGACTCCCATTACGTAGTGAAGATCTAGCAGTACCTGACTCATTAATGCCATCTGCTGAAACTGAAACCTTTCAAATATACGAGTTGAACACTTTGCCACTAAATTGAAAGACTCTTCCTACATCCACAATGCACGATCCCATTTTAAGACAGTTCTATTACCATTTAATTTCTAATTCTGAAATCCTCAAACATTTACTTTACAGAGGTAAACAAGAAGTATTTACCGTTCAACAAGGGTGTAGCACATGGTGTGAGACACAGATTAAGTGCTCCTATACTGGATTGGATTGACTTCCAGTAATTAACTAAATCATAGTTTGTCACCTGATAAATCGCGCATCTGCCTCAATAAACTGGAGGGTTTATTGTCCCCTAACTGAAGTTCACTAAGTAATTTTTTTATTCGCTTTCCTTTGGAATAGGCGAACTCCCCGATAAGTCGTTTTTTAAGAGCGGTAAATTTATCGGAATCCGGAGGTCGTAAGATTATATCACTCACGTGTGTTAAAGTCTCGGCATCTATATGTGCCACCAGGCTGGCAAACTTTCCCAACAGAGCAGAGTTTTTGAGCAATGGTGGTTGGGCGGAGTTGGTTTACCCCATCTATTATTTCTTTGAGCTGCCCGACGAACACAGCAGGATCTGAGCTTCAACATGTAGGATGTAAAAAGTCACCAGGTAGTCTTAACGTGGTACCATCTCCACACTCGTCGCCTTGCAGTTCTTTGAAAGATGTTCAGAGTCTTAGCAGCACTGTATGCAATAAGTCAGCCCAATTAGTGGATGTATGGCAACGCAGAGACTGTTTCAGGGATCTGTGGAAACGTTAAACTAAGCCGTTAGAATTTGGATAATACGAGAATATCCTAATTTTGTGAATTCCCAACATTTTGGTGAGGGACTTAAAAAGCTAAGATTCAAACTGCCGCCCTTGATCGGTGGTGAGGATTTCCGGCACTCCGAATCGGGCGATCCAACTGCTGTAAAACCACCTCGATACCGTCTCAACAGAAATGTCGGCGCGTGGCACAAGTTCTGGCCATCTGATGAACCGGTCCACACACGAGAGTAAGTAGCAGCAGCCATTTGAAGGCGGAAGTGGACCTGTTACGTCAATGTGAACATGATTGAACCTCTGGGATGGTACATCAAAGTTCTGCAAGGGGCTAACGGTGTATCTATGCCCTTTAGCCTTCTGGCTTTGGATGCACGATCTAGTCCATTGTGTGATATATTTGATCATGCCCGGCCAGAGAAAACGCTTTTGTATGAGTTTAAGGGAAGCTCTAATCCCCGAGTGGGACAACTGGTACCGGTTTAGGAATATATTTCTCCTAAATTGTTTTGACACGTATGAACGAATTTGCGATCCCTGCACATCACAATATCATCATAAAGAAACTCCGGGGGACAACTCCAGCTGCTGAAGGTTGAGGTTGTTGAGCGAGCGTCCTGAAATCAAGTCCTGTAGTTATACATCGTGATTTTGAGCCTCTGCAATAGACACGAAGTCCGTCGATGAGGGAAGCGAAATTTGCTGGACCTGCCCGGAACATTATCACCTGGAGACTGTACTTGGGAGCAATCAGTGTTAGGGGAAGTGTGAATAGCAGATATCCGAGAGAGAGTGTCAGCGACTATGTTTTCGTAACCATTAAAGTTCCTAATATATGTTGTAAATTGCGATATAAAGTCTAACTGCCTGTTTTGACGCGAAGAAGCTTTATCAGATTTTTAGCGAAAGGCAAATATGAGAAGTTTGTGGTCTGTATAAATACAGAAAATTTTTCCTTCAAGCATGTACTGAAAATGCTTTACACCACCAAATGCTGCTAATAATTCCCGATCGCAGTTACTATACCTCTGCTCTGTTGGAAAAAGTTTCCTTCCTGGTTCGAGAGGAACCCGAGTGGTAGTAAATTGTTGTTAACGGACTGATTAAACGATCCTCATATTGCGAAATCCTATGCATCGACACACATACTAAATCTGCCGAATGTGAAGGGTGCGTAACATGGTTGCATCAGCTAGTGTTGTTTACAATCGTGAAAAGCTTGCCGTTCTGTTTCCGTAAGTGTGATTTCCCTGTTTTTTGGTGCCCCCCAAATATTTGTTTAAAACAGGCTGCTTTAAAGCTGCCTGAGGCAAAAATCGCCTCTAAAAATTTATTAATCCCAAAAACGTGCGTAATTCTTTGACTGTCTTTGATTCTTTATACTCTAAAATTAATTTAACCTTTTCGGATAAGGGCTTTGTTCCGGTTTTGGAAATGACCTCTCCTAAAAATGTGAATTCATGTACTCCCAGGATGCATTTAGAAGTATTTACTTGTATACCATAGTTGGTAAGTCGCTGGAAAATTTTATCTAAGTGCTGCTCATGCAATGCAGCTCTGCACTTTCGGAAAAAAAACAGGATATCGTCTAAATAGGCAAAAAAAATTAAAATTCTGTAACACTTCGTTTATAAAACGTTAGAACGACTGTTTCGCATTGTTAAGCCCAAAGTTTAAAAATGGGAACTCGAAAAGGCCAAAAGGTTTTATGATTGCTGTTTTTTGAATGTCTTCCTCGTGTACTGGAATTGCATGATATGCGCGAAAAATATCTAATTTAGAAAAAAATTCTCTTTCCATGAAGGGCTGCAGAAAAATCCTGCAAATGCGGTATTGGGTAGCGATCCGGAATTGTTTTAGCATTTAAATTGTGGTAATCGCCGACGGGGCGTATGACACCGGAGGGTTTTGCTACTACATGTAAGAGAGATGACCAGGGGCTCTTTGAATGTCGACAAATACCTTTTTCGATCATAAACTCAAATTCCTTTTTTAAAGCCTCTAACATTTTTGGGTTCAATCGCATAGGGTGACTATACTCTGGTGAGCCTACCTTCTTAATAAAATGCACTGTACAGAGCTTCACCTGCTTGAATTTAGGAACTGGTGTGATGATTTCAGGTACTTTTGTAAGATAGCATGATACTCTGAGTGTTCATTAATAACCTTTACTGCGGCCTGCATTATACTATCTAGGTTACCCCATGTTCTTATTTCGTAACAACATCAATTCGTTTTTTGTTTTTTAAATCAACCAAAAGTTTAAAGTGTGAAAGGAAATCCGATCCAATAATGGCCATAGACACTTCTGCAATGATTACCCAAGTAGCACAAACTTGTTCAAAAGCCGTAATTTCTACGTTCAGCTAGCACGTTACCATCCCGTACAGATTTACGGTGTCGCTTACGTCAGAATGTCCGGGCAAAGCACGTACAATGATCGTCGAAATCTGGGTCCAGATCAGTGTTCTCCACACGTACTTAAAACGTTGTATAGCTGCTTAAGCAGGACGTACTTAAAACGTTGTGTATCTGCTTATGCAGGACGTACTTAAATCGTTGTGTAGCTGCTTATGCAGGACGTACTTAAAACGTTGTGTAGCTGCTTATGCAGCTATAACCGATATTCTACAGCTTTTTTTTAAAAAAAGTTACTCCGCTTATCTGAATCAACGGCTAATTAATAGGATTAATGCTGCTTATTAAAATTTTCGTAAAAACGGTGTTCTGATTTAGAAATATATTACAACATTGTTTGTGCAACTTTCATTTAAATACTGACTGATGTACAAGTACTTTATGTATATATATTAGTTATTGATTATTTACTTTCTATTCTATTCAAGTTATTCATTATTTATTTTCTATTCTATTCA
>JAWZYV010016860.1:0-37831 GCA_038373885.1 Cheiracanthium punctorium | reverse complement strand
GCTGTTTATAAGGAAGGAATTGATACAAATGGTTCAGTTCCTTCCAGTGAAGAACAATATTTTGCCTTGTGAAAAATCGATGTTGGAAGTTGGCCTCAAACCGGAGTCGAAACACGTTTTGGAGGCCTGTATCAATATCCGTTCTTAACCCCTATGAGGTCGCAACCGCTTTCCCAAATGCTGAAAAAAGGGCAGCCGTTGCCATCGCTCGACTTAACTACCAGCAAGAGGCGGACGATTGAAACGTTCATCGCGTGCCACAGATCTAGAGACCCTTTTTTGACGCAGCACAGCCAGCTGCGTCAAAAAAGGTCCAGATCTGTGCACGATGAACGTTTCGATCGTCCGCCATCTTGCTGGTAGTTAAGTCGAGCGATGGCAACGGCTGCCCTTTTTTCAGCATTGGCAATCTATCCAGCTGCTTCTCGCATTCTTCCATTTTTCAGCAGATGTCAGTGCTGTTAAAAATAATCGTGACATTTTTTTACGGGAAATGACGTGCTAAAAAGTAAAGGATTCTCGTGGGACTATGTCACCCGCAACTATTTTTTATAGAAATCAAATCTATTCTTCGTGACTGGCAACAGTCAAAACGTCAGAGGTTTGGTGTTCCCAGATCGGGAACACTGCGCGTTAAAGGGTTAAATTTGTATCGGACCTCCGATACAAAAAAATTCGCATCTAGTAAAATGTGCGAATGCACTAATGAAGCGATGTACGAGCTTTGAAAATGATTTCCTAAAAAATTTCAGCGATAATGAAGATAAATATATGCTGACTTACCCCCCCCACCCACCTTTCAATATCTATTGGGGGCAAAAAATCACGTCCGATGATGGCATTTCAGGGGCCGTGCAGAAATTACGAAAACAAACAAATGTTTGCACTCTTAACATTAAACTTTCACATTCAGTTTCACGTATAGTCCTGAGCATTTTTTGCTTAAGGATAGCTCTGACGGTTTTAAGGATGTGAAGGTGAAAGTTTTGTAGATCAGCACATTAGTGTATGTGGCACATGTTTAGTAAATGGGAATTTTTTGTTCCGGAGTCGTATACAAATTTTAAAACTTTAAAAAATTAACGAGAGGAACATTTTCTTAACGTTTTCTTATTTCCTACTTTATTTTGAACTTTTTTTTTTTCAATTTGCATTGCCCACTTATCTCTAACAGATGAAGAACGAAAGCGTGTCACCACCTTTTGCGAGACCCTGTACAAAAGAAAATTTTTGTAAGAACAAAAGCCCGGTTTTTAAAACGTTACAGATTTGTGCATTACAGCGGTCAACAAAAAAAAAAAATCTTTTTTGGGTTTCTGTTCTCATGCTTAAATTCTGATTCTAGACATTGAAAAACATTTAAATTTTCATTTTTAGTTCTTAAAGTTTGCTTTTGTCTGATTTACGTCGATAAGTATATTTTAATTTATTTCATAAACGAAAGATGGCAGCACTTTGATTAACCCGAAAGTAAACTGTATTATTATTTGTAACTCTGTAGTATTGCTTGTAGTATTATTTGTAGTATATTGTAATATTATATTTGTTTGTATTATTATTTGCTCATACGAAACATAAAAGAAATACGAAAAATATTCACTTTTAGACATTAATTTCTTATTATTTTACATTTATATGCTATTGTTTATCACAAATCTTGAATAAAAAAGACTTTTATATCCAGCAAAAACTTTTCTGATCATAATTTAGAGTGGAATTATAAAAAAAATATAAAAATCAGTGATTTTTGCCAAAAATTGAAAATTGCTTTAATTTCTACAAAAGCAAACTTTCATTAAAAAAAATTATTTTCCTTAGTTTTGGCGTAGGAGAAACTAAAATTTAACATGTAGAAGTCAGACCCAAAAATCGTGTTGACACGGTGTTATTATATTCACATAAAAGGTAAAATTTATAAGTAATTTCATTTCTTCTTGTTCTAGGCATTCCCATGGCCATCGCTTGAAGACTGCTCATTAATAATTCAATATCAACCAAAGATTTTATTACTTCTCCTAGTGCTTTTAAATGTTGGCGTTTTGTGAACGAACAGCCAATTGAAAAGGGGTTCCATCTGCTATCCTCTTTCACTAAACGTTTCAGGCAATGACCGTAAAATTACGCCTTGGAGAATTTCTTTACTACCTGAGGTTATCTGGTTACGATGAAATGTGCTGGAGACATCGTTATTAGGGTATATATCTGGTCTTTTGGACTAGGTGTTACCAAATATTTAAAACAAAGTGGTTTTATTTTGGTGATTTGGAAATATCTTTTTTCTTCAGGACTTAAAAAGTCAAACGAATTTGTTAATCTTCGCAGTAGTAAACAAATTCTTGTCCGGAATGTGGAAATTATCATATTGCATTATTCAAAACAGGACAATAAAATATAGAAAACTTAGCATGGTATTTTAAAACTATCTATTGATCAAAAACTGATTTATTTTGTTACTTTTTAACTGAATGAAAATGTATCAGACGTGTGCAGTTTTTTACTGTAAATGCAAGGTGCAATTATTTATGCATATCATTTAAAGCAAACAAAACTTTTAGCCAATATTTTCTTCTGGTAGGCTTTATAGTCTACTGAAGGTAGATAAGTAATTTTATCACATATTTTTTTGCAATAATGAAGAGCTGTAAAGATGTAATTGGATAAACATAACTCATTTTGTTTCTCTGTTGCGAGTTAAATGCTTCTACCAAATTTATTGACGTGGCAGAATAATTTTTGCATTCCCAAAAACTTAATCGAGATGCAAAAAAACACGTCAACTTAATTACAGTAGACTTAATTACAGTTTATAATAAAATGGCAATTAAATTTACACTATTAGAATGTTCCCTTGAATGTGTGCGTAAATAGCTGATAAAATGCATATTTTTTTATCATTATAACATTTTTGCTGTTAATTTATCTCTTAAAATTTATATTTGGTTTTGCCCGATCCTATTGCAAACCACTGTCATAAAATCAGCACTTTTCATGTGTATTTAATGTACTTGAAATTATATCACTGACTGTAAATTAGATGAAAACTAAGGAATATCTGATAAAGATCTGCTCATAGACGCGTAGCCATGAAGAAGTTCGAGGAGATAAAAAGTGCTAAATGTGAAAAAGAAGTAGATTTTCTCACCAAATGACTTGTTATCATTATTTTATCTACGCAATAATCCGAATTGTAGAAGGGGGCAAGCCCCTGAGTCCCCCTATGGCTACGTCCCTGTCTGTGAAACTCTGAATATTTCTATGTATCAAAATTTGCGTTTTATCATTGTGTATGTGATGTAAATAGTATAATAAAAACATTTTATTTAACACAACATTTGTTTTTTTTATGACTTCTCAAAACAGTATTCGGGCGTAAGCCAAATTTCCTATAAATTTTTATCAACAGCTACAGGTAGTCCTTTTCGGGACAAAGTGCCTCAAAAAGGACTGCCTCTTTTAAAAAATGAAAATCAAATGAATAGAGTTATTCAAAAAGTTCTCTGGAAACGAATATGTGAGTCTGGATTTTTTTTCCCACTTTATCATGGCTCACTTGGATAGCCATGACTTCATTATGTTGGTACATAATCTTAGCAACAGGTGGCGCTGCAGCTACTGAATTCAGCAACGGTGGTTTGCAATTACATGACGATATACTCAAAATGCTCCCGTTCATAAATAAATCCGCTTGACTTTTTTTTCTTTCTGACTATTTTATGGATGTGGTTTACTCTGTTGTGTCTTTCTTTCTTACAGACAACTACTCTTACTCACACAATAATTACTCAGTAGTATTCTTGACTAATTTATTGGCATTATTTACACATATTTTACAATAATCCAGTGTCGGCCCGTGGTCAAAACTATTAGTGCAGCCGGAAGCATATGAGCCCCCCCCCCCCCTTTCCTCCGGACAGGATTGGAAAATCTTTGTTACTGAATTCGAAAGCTGGCGGATTAAGTCCTCGCCGAGGGAAAAAAAAATAAAGAAATTACTTAAAATATGTAAGAGATCCTATTTTACTTCCATAAAATGGACATAAATTTCAACCAGCCGCTCTTATCCTCAAAATTGCATTAATCCGTGTCTGATTCAAAGTTTCCTTAGAATTTTCTTTTGTAACGATAACTTGAGAAGAAAAGAAAAAAAAAAAAAAAAAACTTACTTATTTTTTATAAGTCAAATCAATCCTCCTTTCTTTTAAACATGCGAATCGGTCAGTGATGTCCCCATAAAAAGGCGTTGTTTTAATTCAGATATCAATAATTTTAAAAGCTCTTTAAAATTTCCCATGTTTAACGAATATTCTCGCTCGCCATGGCCTCTAAATGCCAGTTCTTGCTTACTTAAAAACAATACTGCTTTGATGGGTAATTGTCCATTCATAAGCGTCTATTCAATCTTACTTTCTTGATAAATTTAGCAATATAAAGTCGAGAGTTTTCCGAACATATATTCTCCTTACCCCCTCCCTCACTTCTCGTGCGAGCCAATCAGTTAGTCGAGTTCTCAAGTTCAGCCGCCGTTAGAAAATCGTTCATCGGCTGTATCAGCTGCATACTCCCTTTGCCGGAGAGGCTGCTTACGTAGTCGTTGTCATGGCAACGGTGCTGCCAATTTTCTTTTCAGCGCTCTGGGTTGTACCAAAGATTTTCCCAATTGAACTGCGGGAAGATTAAAGTGCTTTTTTTTCTGAATGAGCGATCCGGCCACAATACGTTTTTTTTTTTTTTTTTTTTTTTTTTTCGGAGATTTTTTTAATTTACCGTAGGAATTCCATAATTCTAACCTCAATTTAGGAAAATTAGTAGAATAAATTATTTTAAAGTATGTGCTGATAATTTCAAGTGCAGCCCGGCTGTACTTGCTGTATCCCACGAGCCGCCACTGCAATAATCATTACTGTTTTTGGACTGCCGCACCGCAGTACTCATAAAGTGTTGTTCCCAGAACAACGGTCCAACTCGTTCTCTCTCTTATATCAGACTGCGCCGTTTGCAGCGCTCCCTACAGGCTTATTACAACTCCTAAATTCCCACCTTCCTAGCGGAGCTCCAGCGATTAATCTGTGAAGATTGTGCAACCACTCCTTAAGCCGGATTCATACTGGCCGTACCGCACCGCTAAGACGCCGCAATGACGTCACGTGGCGGAGCAACACGGCCCCCGCTAGAACCCCTTTATACACAGGCCGACCGATCGGCCATATTGGGTCGAACTGGTGAAGCGGGGGGTTGTTTTGCTTGGCGCGTTATCGCGTTCTTGGCGTCGTTTCCGTTACGAGCTCGCAATCTTTTTTGTATATCAGTTTGCGCGCTCAGTTTTGTGTTTTACGCTTTTTTTTTAAAAAACATATTTACCTTATCGGCTTGGTAAAACTTTAAGAAAGTTTATTTAATAGTTACACTTATATATATAATTTATATAAGAATTTTGGTCTGATTATTAAATTTCTATACATAAAATAAATTTGTATAACAGTTATTAAACTTTAATCAGCAACCGTTTTTTTTTTTTTTTTAATTATACAAGAATAAATCAATAGTACTGAATAATCATAAAAGTAATAAACATAAGGGGATATTCGAGATAATTTATAGTAATTTTTTTGTTTTTTTAAAGGTGTTTATAATTGGTGTTTCAATAAGATTTAACTTCTTAAACATTTAAAATAGTTGAAAATATGCAGTATTTACTACCAGAGAAAACTTTGTTGAATTATACAATTATTAATTTTTTTCAGTTGTAGTTGTTTTAAAATTTAATTTAATGAAAATTTAAAACTGAAAAGCTTTCTAGTGTTATTTTATAATGAATAACATTATTTATAACCGTAATTTATAGGTCAAATAATTCTTTTGCTAAAAAAACTCGTCCCAAATTTCGCATTATTGAACCTCAGCTGTTGCAATACTTCAATCAACGAAGAAATTTGTTAATGTGTAGAGATTATTATTCTGCAATTTTTAAATACTTAGTACATAAAATTTGGTTTGCAGTTTTGATAGATAACAAAATCAAGAACCTATCATAATATTCAACTATTTTTAATTCATATATGTCCAGACTGTTTTCATTGCATTCTCTAATTTTTGCCGATGCCTGCAGGAATAGTCAAATTCTCGAAATGAAGAATGACAACTTTTCTTAGAAATTAAGTGTAAAAAAAAAATTTTAAATTTCCCCCAAATTTTATTTGGGGAAGGACAAATGGGAAAATTGGAAAACCCCTTTGTTCCCCCCAGCCCACAAAAAAAAACGAACCAAAAACATTCAACACCAAAAATTTTGGGCAATTCAGTTTACCTCCCCCAATTTTTTTTTTGCAGTGGGGAAATATGAAAAACCCTTTTAAAACCCCAATTTCCCCAAAAATAAACTGTGGGGGTTTTAATTTTAAAATTTTGGGGTTTTCCCAAATTTGTAAAAAGAAAAAAAAAGGAAAAGGATTTTTCTTTAATTCCAAAGAACCCCCCCAAACCCCCCCAAATTTTAAAAAAACGAATAGGAAAAAAAAAAACCATAAACACCAGTAGCCCCCCCCCCAAGGCCCAAAAAAAAGGAAAATTTTTAATTAACCCTTTATTAACCGTTGATTGAAAAAACCCAAAGAAAATTTTCCCAAAGAAAACACTATGAAAAAATAACATCTTTTTAAACCAAACATTTAAAAAAATTAAATTTTTTCCCCCAAAAAAAAGTGTCCACCCCCTATTGCCCCCCAAATTTTAAAAATATTTCAAACCCCAACAAAAAATTTGAAATTTAAAGTTTTTATTCGCCAAAAAACTTTAAAAAAAAATTTTTTCCCCCCCCAAATTTAAAACCCCCAAACAATAAAACCCCCATTTCCCCAATAAAGGCCCCCCCAAAACTCCGCAAAACCTTCTCTGTAAAATAATTTTTTTGAAAAATTCCCTTTCCCCCCAAGGTGAAAACAAAAGTGTCTTAAAATTTCCCAGATTCAAAAGCTTCTAAAGATGAGAAAATTTGGGTAATAATAATAAAAAAACCCTTTTTTGAAAAAAGTTAAGGTATTCTTATCCTAATTTTTTTGTATGGAAAATTTTTTTCCCAAACAAAAAAAAGACTTTTTGAAAATATAAAATTTTCCCCCAAAAATATTTAAATTGGTTGCCCCCCCCCCAAATAAAAAAAATAAAATTTTTAAAACCCCCAACTGCCCCTTTTTTTCCCCCAAATTAGCAAAAAGAACCCCCAATTGCCTTTTACCATAAAAAATTTTTTTTCCCCACCAAATTTGTAAAAAAGAAAACCCTTTTGAACCCCCCCGGGCCAAAATTTTTTCCCTTTTTTAAAACAAAAATTTAAAACCCCCCAAAAACCTAATATCCAAACAAAAAAAGCACCAAGCCTTTTGGCCCCCAAGCTGTGCAGTTTTTTCTGGCCTCTATTTGTAAAACATTAAACTTTTTTAAAATTTCAAATATGCCAAAATGTTTTTAATTACTTTTTTAATTTTTGCCGATGCCTGCAGGAATAGTAAAATTTCTGGGAAAGGGAAAAAAGCCCAACTTTTTCTTAAAAATTAATGTGAAAAAAGTGAAAAATTTTATACCCCTTTTTATTTGTAGAAATTTGGATTTAAACCTTTAGGAAAAGGGAAAAACCCCCTTTGTTCCCCCCCCCCCCCAAAAAAAAAAAATTTTCCCCCCTTCTAAAAAGGGTTGAAGGGTACCAAAAAAGGGGATAAAAAAAAAAAAACCCCAAGCCCAAACCCCCAATTTCTTTTAAAAACCCACCTTTTTTTTTCCAAAAAAATAAAAATTTTTCCCTTTGGGTTTTAATAAAAAGGGGAAATTTTAAATCCCCCTTGGGGGAAAAAAATAGAAAAACCCCAATATTTAACCCCCCCCGAAATCAAAAAACCAAAAAAAAGCCCAAAATTTTCCCAAAAAACCCAAAATTTGGGCCCCCCCCCCAAAAATAAATTAAAAAACCCCCAACCCCAAACACAAATCTGGCAAAAAAACCACCTTTTTAAATTTTTCCCACCCCCATTGAAAAAAAAAAATCAGGTTTTGGGGAGGTTTGCCCGGGACCAATTAAGGGCCCAACAAAACAAAAATTTAAAAAAACCCAAGAAAAAAAAACCCAAAGTTGTACAATTTTTAAAACCCCCGGCTACAAAGGGGAATTTTAAAAAAAAAGCATAATTTTAAATTTTGCCCCAAATTCACCTTTCACCTAGAATTCCCGAGTTTTAAATTTTTAATAAATTTTTTATCACAATTATTTAACTAAAAACATACAAAATTTAAAAAAGAAAATAAAAAACTTATGTATGTTTTTACCCCAATATTTCAACCATCTTTGTAATTCAATCAATAAAAAATTTTGAATAAACCTTAGTAGTATACACCCGGGAAAAATCCAGCAGAGCAGTCCATTTTCTTTAGATCGGAAAATTGACAGAAAATTTCGGATTTTAAAAAAAATCACCAGAAAACTGGAAAATTACTTACCCCTTATGCATTTTTAATTTCAAAAAATTCCCACAAAAAAGGGTTTTAAAATTAAATTAACTACTAAATTTGAAGTTTTATTAAATAAAGCAAAGGGAACAAAAAAAGAAAATGAAGTTGTTTGAATAAAAGGAAAATTTAAATCAATTAAAAACACCATTTTCTAGTTTTTTGGTGACTAACAATTTATTAATTAGGCCCAAACCTTACTGACTTAAAAAAAATCATTTTTGACTGTGCTGACTTAAAAGAACAGCTTTTTTTTTTTTTTTGGCTTTATTTCAGAAAATCTGAAGAAAAAAACATATTTTTTTAACACATAAAAAGTTTTTACTTCAACCACTATTTTTAAAACCCACTTTAAAATTTTTTTCCAAAGGGCAAGTTTTTTTTCGCTGTTGGATCGGGTGCCGATGCAACACTTTAGATTATTTTGAAAAGGCCAAAAGGGCCCCAAGCATAGAATATCATTTTTTTTTAAAAAACCCAAAACATTTTTTTTTTTAATATAAATTTAAATTTTTAAAAAAGAAATAAGCACAATTTAGGAAAAAAATATCCGGAAATGCCAACAGAAAAAAAAAAACCCCCCCAATAAATCTTTTATTTTTAAAGGAACATAAATGTCCTGTTCATTCTTTGAAAAAATTGATCCCACGAGATGCCCCCTTAAAAAATTTTTCCAAAAAATAAATGTGCCGAAAAGGCAGCAGATTGGGAGGTCAAATCAAAAGAATCTCACAAAGATTTTGGATGTTTCTCTTTATGCAAAAGGGGCGTTTCAGGAGGGTTATAGACAGGGGGAGGTCCCTTTGCCCAAAAAGGGTTTTTAAAAAAAATTAAAAACCCCCCCATACAGTTAATGCCCCCCGGCCCTTTTTTCCCTGTAAGGAGTCCCCCAAAGCCCTTTATTAAAACCCCATGAAAAAAATGAAAAGGTTTCAGTTGAAAATTTTAAAAAGATTTTTGCCTTTCCCAACAGGCCCTTCGGTGTTAAAGCCCGGGGAAAATAAACCCAATTTTTCCCCCGGGCCAAAAAAACCCCAAAAAAAATTTTCCGAATTCCAAAGTTGGAAGAGTTTTTAAAACCCCCCAAAAAAAAAACCCCCCCAAGTATTTCCCCCAATGGAGATCTGACCCCTTTCCCTTTGAAGAGTGCCCCTAAATGCCCAAAAAAATTCCCTTCATGAAAAAAAATAAACCAAAGTTTGCAGTTGAAAATTTTAAAAAGATGAATGTGTCTTGCAGCGGGCACTTGGAGGTCAAATCAAAGAATTACCCCAAAGACTGGATTTTTTTTTTACTTTGCTGGGCTAAGGGGCCAGAAATTGTGCATCGCTGCTTTAAAAATTTTTCCTTTTTAAACCCCTTTTTGGGCCCTTTTTTTCCTTAAAAATTTTTTCTTTTTCCCTTTATCAGTGTTTGTTGTTTTCCCAATTCGGGAAAGCTTTTTCCCATAACCCTTAAAAAAAAAAAAAAAAAAAAAAAAAAAAAAGAATTATAAAAAACTTTTAAAAAATAAAACAAAATTTAAAAATTTAGGAGAATTTTAAAGGTTTTATCACTCAAAAATTTTAGAAAAAAAAATAAATTAAAAATTTTTAACAAAACCCCCCCCCAACGGTTCCAAAAAACGGGTTCCCTTGGAAAAATTGAAAATGATAAACAAAAAACCCCCTTTTTTAAAAAATTTACCCCAAAGGAAAAAACCAATTTCAATCCTTTTTCCTTTAAAGCAGCATAAAATTTTCCAGATAACTCAACACTACTTTAAAAAAATTTTTTTAAGAAAAAATACCATAAATTTATTGAACTAAAAAAAACCCTTTTAAAGGATATATTATAAAAATTTTAAAAAATCATAGATTCTTGACTTAAAAGGGGGAGGGTTCCAAGACCAAGAAGAATAACTTTGAAAATAAACCTGATTTGTAAAGGGAAATCTGCTTTTTATAGAAAGAAATTTTTCAAAGGGTTTTGTTTTTAAGAAATAAATATTTTTCCCAAAAAAACCATTAAAAAAACACGTACTTTGCAAAGCCTTGATATTAAATTTTAAAATTTCTGAATTCCCCCCCAAACCCAAAAAAGAAAAAAACGTTTTTAAAAAACGAATTTACATTTTTTCGGAACAGCATTGTAAATTTGCTTCGAAATTTTAAACTTTTTTTAGAGTTGAACTTTTCGGGGAAAAAAAGTTCTTTTTTAAAAATTTCCCCCTCTATTTCCCGGAATTTCCCGACATAATATTTAACCCCCCGTGAAAGTCAGACAATACTAACCAAAAAATCATTTAAAAAAAAGGGTTTTCATATAGGTTAAATTTAGCTCACTCGCATAACAAATCTGAAAATATTTAAAAAAAATTTTTTTTCGGGATTAGTGCATTTTTTTAAAAGAACTTTATAATTAGAGGTAGCAAACCTAATAAATCTTATTTCTAAATAAATGCAATTTTAAAGCTTCAAAATCCTTTAATGCCTGACATTTTTTTAAAAAAAAATTTACAAAATTAGTTATTTAAAAATCCCCTTTTAAATTTTTCAGTTACTTTTTGAATGTGGCTAGCAAAATTTTACATGGATGATAAAAAAAAAAATTGCTCAAAAGAGGGTTATGCAGGGGAGAAAGGGAAAAAAAAGAGATTTAAAAAAAAAGGGAAAAAAAAAATTTTAATTTTGGAAAAACATGATTCCCTAGGATTTATTTAGTACAAACAAAATATTTTTCCCCTGTTTTTACTAAATTACGGGGCAGTGTTTTAAATTTCACCTTTTAGAAAGGTTTTTAAGGGAAAAAAATTTTTTAAAAACTAGAGAAACAAAGGTTTTTTGATTTATGATAATTTTTTAAAATTTTTTCATTTTGGGAAAAGGGCCAAAAATTTTTGGGCTTTTTTTATTTTGAAAATAGCATTTTTCACGATTTTAAAATTTTTTTGCACACTTTTCCCCCTCTATTCTAAAAAAAAAGTAACTGCCACCGGGTGCCCCCTGGGGAAAAAATCATGCTATCTCAAAACCAAAAAGTGGGGGTTTGGGGTTTTGAAAAAAGGTGTCCCCGGATTCGGAAAATTCGAGGGAAGTCATAAAACGGGCTTAAATTTTTTAAAAATTTTAATTATTTTAGAAGATATTTAAAAAAAACTAAAAAAAAGCATAAAGGTTGCCAGGTTTAGCAATTTGCTCCCGCATAAAATCATTATGCCTTGGGAACAAAGGGAAATTTCCATAATAAGGCCCCAAAACTGTGATTTGACAAACATGAAGTAGAAATTTCACCCAAAAATTTTGTCAAATTAAAAAAAAAAAATTGTGAAATAAATAAGTCAAAGTGTGTTTTTCCTTTTAAAATTCGCAATTTTCAAATAGTAGTAAGTTTTTCCCCAATAACAAGGGTTTAAAAATTTCCGATTATTCCTTTTTCTAATTAAAAACTAATTTTAAAAAAACCAATTTTGGCATTTAGGCAGGACCAGGGGTGTCCCCCCCAAGCAAGGTGAATCTAAATATTGTGTGCATTCCAAAAAAGCTAACACCCAGCAAATTTTTAAAAAAAAAAAAATAATTTTAAATGCAGATCATAGCAATGGGCCCGTTTTGAACCCGCCTGTTATTTGACAAACCCCGGGAAAATAATTAGCGGGGTTAAACCCTGCCCCTTAAAACCCGGTTTTTTGTACAGCTTGGATATTTGCCAGGCCAACGAGATGAAAACATTTCGTGGGGCTAAAAAAGCCAATTTGCCAAAACATTATGAAAATGAATGTATGGTTTTTTGTTTTCCGAAAAACCCACATGGCAATAATTATCGGGGTTTTGAGAAGTGTAAAATTTCCCCAAAAAATGATAAAAACACCCTTGAAAAGCAAAATATTCTAGCTGTTCCATACAATTTTATCAAAAAAAACATATGAAGCACTGTTTTTTTAGAAAATCGTTATGAACTAAACGTATACGAAGTCACCAAAAATGAAAAAACGCCTTGGATGGCAAATAAGCAAGGTTTTTTTATAGGTTTTTTTCCCCAATTAAAAAAAGTGTAACATTTAAATTTTTTTTGTTTAAAAACATGCAAGAACCAAGCAAATTTTTGGGTTTTTCAGTAGCATTGGATCAAATCTTAGGCTTTTGTCCCTGGGAAACAAAGCCGTTTTTACGAATAAAACCTTTTTTAGGGGTCGAACCCCTCAAAGAAAAACAAAACCCTACAGAGTCTAGGGGCCTTTGGGCCCAAAATCATTAAATAAATTATGAGGGCAAAAATTTTTTTTTTTCAAAGTATTCGCTGTCAAAAAACACAGTTTATTAAAAAGGAAAGGTATCCCCGTTTTTTTTAAACGAGCAATACAGACACTATTTTTTTTTAAACATGTAAAAAAAATTTTTAAAAAACATTGTTTTTTAAAACATAAAATTTAAAAATTAAAAGGAGGTTAAAATTTTTTTGAAAAGAGACATAAAAATAGAATTTGTTTTTAAATTTTTTAAAAGCAAGGCCAAATTCCCAAATTTTTTGGGAAAAATATCAAAACATTTTGTGTGAAACCCGGAAATGTATTTATAAATATATACTTTTGAAGGTTTCCCCAAACCAAAAAAAACATTCTATGCCCTTTATGTCTAGTTTTGTTAAAAATATCCCTAAAGAAAAAACTCCAATTATATTTTTGAATTTAACTTTTTTCTATTTAAATTTAAAAAACAACGTCATTTTATAATGTCATTTGATGAGTTTAATTTTGAAAAAGAATAATTCAAAATGATAAGTTAAACCAATTTTTTTTCCAAATTTTTCAACTACGCGTTTTAATTTCATTTTGATGTAGATTATATCCCCCAAAGGGTTTTGGGGGGGTTTCGAAACAATCCATTTATCCCCTAATAATTGAAAGAAAAAAACTAACACATGGGTTGTATTTTTTTTGTAGCAGGATAATTATCAAAAAAAAAATGTGTATTTTTTCTTAGAGTAAAGGGGTAGAGGAGAGGAAAAAAAAAATGTTTCAAAAACAAAAAAAAATGTCCCGGGTTTGGCCCACAGTTTTTATCATGAAAGTTTACGGGGCTTATAAAAACCCAAAAACTAAATTTAAACTTTAATAATTGACCATGAATATTGTTTTTAATTGTTTTAATGGAAGTACTAATTTTGTTTTATGATACGGGAAATCAAAATTTAAAGTAAATATCAAATGCTTTTAAAAAGGTAATAATTACGGCAACCCCCAACAGTAACAAAACGAGAAAAAAATAGCGTTTTAATATTTTTAATATAATAAAATTGGGAAAAAAAAATAAACAGTTTTTGATCACAGATTTATACACATAAAAAAGCAAAACCAAAAAATAAATTTTAAAAAAAATTTTAGAAATTACTTCACATAATCTTGAATTTGCATTGGGTTCCAAATCTCCCTTCTGCAATTTATAATCCATTTTTTCCCCCCTTTTCATGATTTTTCAGGGGACCAAAAAAAAACGATAACCCCTTTCCGTGGGTTTGAAAAAATTTAAATGCACAAAATTTTCCCAACCCCCTTTTTATTGATCTTTAACAATTTGAAAAAATAAATTTTATGACATAGGCGTACAAAACCCCAAAAAGGGCGCCCCCAAAACAAAAATTTTGGAAAACCCAAAAATTCCCCGGGGAAGTCAGCTCCCCCCCTATAGTAGCCTTAGCCCCCCCGCGGCGGAACCCGAGGGGTTTTCGCAATACATGCGAGAAACAGAAATTCCCCAGGGACCGCAAAAACTACAAACCTATTACAGAAGAAGGGGTTTTACGCTCACCAATTTCAGAAGGGGCATTGGGTATTTACTTGTGGCACCCCAACTCGGCCCCGCGGGCAGCCAAAGGTCCAAAACGGGGAAAAAGTACGGCTGGTTGCCCCGGGTTTTCGGTGCGGCGGGGGGCAGGTATGAATCCACCCTTTTGAGAAATTTGCAGAAAGTGTTGTTTATTTTTATTCCGATACTCCGGAATGTAATTGGGCATGAACGGAAGGGCATATTGGGGAAAAAGTGTGGTCATGTTTAAATTCCCAAACCCCTTTTCTGAAAGCAGTAGCCGCAGCGCCAAACCCGGGCGGGAAGAAATTTTTTAAATAAAGTAATAAAGTGTTCCAAAAAAAATTCCAGACACACACATTTTTTTCCCGCAAAAAGTTTTTAATAACTATTCTTTTTTTTTTTTTTTTTTTTTTTTTTTTTAAAATTTTGGGCCTTTTGGGGACAACCCCGGGTTTTAGTTATTGATAGAAAACATGATTGTGATAAAAATGATAAAACATAAAGAGGTCTACATTAATTGTGAAAACGATTAGGAAGCGATTTGGAAAATTTGACTTACACTCGAATTTAAAAAATTTTTTTAAAAAGGGGGGGGGGGTCTCATTTTTTTTTGTGTGTGTGTGTGTGGGTTTTTACAAACAGCAAATTTTCAGAGATCCGGGGTTTGCAAAAATCCCAAGCTTTTGAAATTAGTCCCAAAAAAGACCGCCTTAATCTGAAGTATCATAAGAATTTAATAAAGCAATGGAACATTTCCCCATTTAAACCAAATTAAAACAAAAATTTTAAAATCTGAAATAAGGGAATAAAATATGTACACGGGGTGTAGGTGCTCAGCAAAAAATACGAAACCACGGATTGAGAATAATGGGGAAAAAATAGACACCTCCAAATTTGTAGCAAAATTAGTAGGGGAAAAACGGCTTTTAAAAGATGATAGTTCTGCTCAGATTATGTTATTTATTCTTTTTTGGGGGGAAAAATTTTTCTAAAAAGGGAATCGTAAACCTAAATTATTTTTTTTGATTTTTTTTTTTTTTTTTTTTTTTTTGGTTGTTTTAAAAGAATGCAATTAACGTTCTTATTTTACTATGTTGACGCCAGCCATAATATTAGTAAGCTATTGGGTGCGTTTGTTGGCATTAAAAATTACACACGCATTGAAATGCTTTATCTAGGTATGACTTAACAAATGTCAACGATTCCTCCATATCGCTAGTCCGCACGAAAAGCCCACAGCCAAATTAAAGCAGTAGTTACTGTCGATGAGAATGCAATAGATTGAAGAAATTGCTAGCAAAGCAGGTTTAGATAAAGAATAACCAGATTGGTTTATTACACGACGTCAAAAGCCACGTGTCGTTTGTTGTCGTCGGTCCAATACACAGGTTGATTCAAAATTAGTATGACCAATTTCAGAAATGTCAATCATAAAATTTTAATTGAATTAAGCGCTATTTACATAAAATATTTTTTAAGTGGTTTCCCCTTAGCATAGCTACACTTTTACGCACGGTTTTAGGCCAAGCCAAAAGAGCTTTTTCGACTATTTTTGGGGTATTTTCGAACCATTTTAGGGGTATTTAACGATAACCCGAGATGATATATTATATAGTATATATATCGCGGATCGGTCAAGTCTCGGTCCAAGGAGAGCCCCCTGATCCCCGTCCCCGTTAATTTTTTAGTTTTCATTATTTGCTTATATTTAAAAGGATACTAATTGGACCTATGTCATTTTTATCTCTCACCTCGTTCACCCCTTTTTCTTTTCCTTTTATTCTCATTCCTTTGCCATTTATTTCACCGACTGGAAGTAGGAGGGGTTTTCCTGGGGGATCCTTTCGGGCTGGGGTGCAATTGCATACGTGGGTCAGTGGATAACTGAAGGAACTTATATAATTTTTAGGGAAACCCATCTTAACAAACATTTCGTTATTTGATATTGTTTAGAGAGCTTTAGGCGGGGTATTTGTTGCTGTATTTCGCCCGGTGTAGGCCCGAACTGGGAGGGAGAGGCCCCCCCGTCTCAAGGGGAAAGGGGGGCGGGTTTATTGTGCAACCGATAATTAATAGAATGTGTTAATTTTGGGGGTAGGGGGGAGGTTTTGGTGTTATTTTTAAAATTAAATTTAGGGTTTGAAATTAATGCATTTATAAAATACTGATCTTTTAAATTTAAATATCCCGAAATTCATTTAATTAATCCCTTTTCATTGGGCCCCAAACATAAAAAAATTTTTGGGAGAACTACATTTAAAATGAAGTTTTTTGTAAAGGGCCTTCGGGGGGGGAAATTTGCAGCTGCAAAAAAATTTTTTTTGTGTCAAACTTCACTCAAGTGCTATCATTATAGCTTTTTTTAAAAAAGGTTTCTTTCTTTTTTGGGGGGGGGCCCGCAGAGGGCGGGACCCACCCCCCCTCAGACAGCCCGGAAAAACCCGGGCCCAAATCCGGGCCCGGGCCCGGTAACCCTTTTGGGGCGAGTGAACCAGAGGGGGATAAGAATCCCGGGCTGTTAGGCTTATGTTTAAAATTTTTTTTTTCCACTTTCACTTTCGCTACCCCCAGTGCCCGATGCTTTTTACACCTTTTACGATTTTATTTTTGGATGCATCCTTAATTTTATGAGTCGGCTGCCCGAGTATTTTCCAAAATTTTTTTATTTTTAGACGCGGGTTTTTTCCAGGAGCCCCCCACGAAAGCCCCCCGATTTCTTCCGCTTGCCCTATCACGTTACGTCGGGCATTGAATTCTTCCATTTAATTTTTTTTTCCCTGAGTATTTCTGGCTTCAAAAGCCATCTCTTGATTCCATAGAAACATGGGTTTTGTAGAAAGTAAAAAGGGAAGCTATAAACAACAGAGAAGGCCCGGGGAAGCGTGGGGCCCCCCAGGCGAAGCGCAAAAAAAGGGGGCCTCTTCTCTATCATTTTTTAAAGAAAGCAAAAAAAAGGGCCCCGGGAGGGGGGCCTCTATAAGCGGGGGCCCTTAGGGATCCCTACTTTCCCGAAACCCCCCTTGGGGCCCGGCCCCCTGATAACAAAACAGCTTTTACAGTCAGCCATCGTCGCCCTTTTTTTAAAAAAATTTCCCCATTTCTGAAAGTCTGTCCACATGTCGAAAAATTTTTCCCAAAAATGGTGGGGAAATTTTTCCCATTAACATGGGTATTTTAAATTGAATAAAAAGATTTCAGAAAAACCCAGCTTTACAGCAGGGTCCTTTAGATTTTTAGTTTTTTTCCCATTTTTTTTCTAGACATCTGTTTAAAATTTTAAACAATTTTTTATTTTTTTGATTCAGATCGCGATTATACCTAAAATTATATCTGCTTTTGCTTTTTCCCGCCCCTTTTTGGCCCCCACGTACCCGATCTCTTCTTGCGATTTTTTCTTTTTTTTCCAAAAATTTCCCGGGTTTTTAGGCTTTGAACTTGATGCAAAAAATCCGGGAAATCATTCTTTTTAAAAAGCGCTTTCTTTTTGGCTTTTTCCATTTTTTGAAATTTAAACTTTATTCAGCGTTTAAATTCGCCAATTTCCCCGTCGCCATTTTTTTGGTTTGAATAAAGGGGGACCCTTTAAAAAGAACTTTAAAAATCAGCAAATAAAAAAATTTAACCCAAACGGTGTCCAAAACCCTTTTTTAGAAATTAGCAGAGTTAGGGCACAAACATAGTAAGCGTAAAATTTTCCACAAAACCCATTTACTTTACAAATTAAAAGGGAAGAAACAGCAAAATCCATAACAAGGTAACATCAAGAAAAAAAAAGTATAAAAAGAATGCGTGCCCGAGCACAGTTACATTTTAAAAGGTAGATAAATTTTTATTGAGGGATACAGAATTCAGTAGGTAAGACATTGCACAGAAAAAAAATTAAAAAATTTCAAACTTAATAGTTTATTTTTATTTTTTTATTCGAAGTAAATAAATTTTTATTGGGGATACAGAATTCAGGAGATAAAAATTTCAAAAATAAAAAAAAAAACAATTCAATACTTAACAACTTTTTCTTATTTTTATGTCGCTTTTTTGGTACACATTTTGGGAAAAATTTTTCCAAAAAAGGGGGGTGAAGAAAAAATGATAAGCCTTTAATATTAAAATTTTTTAAAAATTTTCTAAAGACCCAAATGCTGTGAGTTTGATGTGCACCCAGTTTTCCCACAAAGCAACCTTCCACTAAACCCTTTCCTTTCATGCTTGGGGCTCTCTACCCCGGGATTTTAAACTGACAATTCTTTTTTGGGGGATGGTTTTTTTTAGGAGCAAAAACGTAATAAACCTGTTTTAACGACAGCTGGCCTTGAGACATGCAAAAATAACAAAAACAAAAAAAAATGAGATCTAAAAAAACATTTTCGTTTTTTAAGTACGCCAAAAAAAAAGTGCTTTGCTTTAAAAAAGCGTATAAGCTATCGTCGGCCTTTTTTTTTCCTTGTTTCTTTAGGGTTGGAAATTTCGTACATATTCTATGTGCCCACCCTTTTATTTGTTTTTCCTTTTTTCCATCAAACATTTCTTTGAAATTAAAAGTGCACTGATCAAAACAATTAGAGGAGCACATTTTTTTAAAAACGAAACAAAAACGAAAAATATTTACACCGATAATTAACAAAAAAATTAAACATCCAAAAATTTAAAGCCTAGCCGGAAACAGAAGAAAAAACTTCATATACAATCAAAGCTCATACGTAAAAAACCAAAGAAAAAGAATAAAAGGGGAAAAAATCGGATGAAACAAAAACGTCTGTTTCACTGCTTAAACTGTGAAATTGGTTTCCCTCAAAACCCTTTTTTTTTTTTTTTTTAATTTGACTTGAAAATACCCTTACAAAACCCGTATGAAGCGGCCCGTTTGTTGGATTTCGCCAGAATTTTCTTTTGCAAGTCTTTGGAAATCGTTTTCCAAGAAAAAAGGGAATATTAGACGTCAACCAGGGCAAGGTCGGCCCCCGCGCCACAACAGCAACTGTTTGACCGGTATATACGGGTTAAAACAGCTCGTCGAAACAAACAACAATGCTATTTCGGGCTCAAAGACGTTGCTTTTTTGGCAACATCAAAAAAGGGTTTCCCCCACATGGGGGCTCGTGGAGATTATTTAAGCGGAGTTCACAAAAAAATTTTTCAAAATTAAGTAGGAAAAACGACGCACCTTCCAAGTTAAAATAGTTTTGGCGTTTCCAGCATTTAATGGAAAACAATGCACGCAATAAAAGAAAACAAGTCTTTCTTTGCAGGGCCGTACCCAAAAAAAAATTTTTCGGGGGGGGGGGGAACAAGGGGTTTTAAAAAAGGGCCCAAAAATTTTTTTCAAAAAAAGGGCTTCATTTTTATTGTTTTTTTAAAAAATTTTAAATTTCCCGGGGGGCCCCGGGCCCCCCCGGGCCCCCCCCCCCTGGTACGGCTTGCATTTTTGGTTTACTTTTTTCGTCAGCAAGATAATTTTTTAGAAAAGGTACTGTCACATTTTTTTTCCCATTTTTTTCAAAGGAACTTTTGAAAAATCCAATTGTTTTTAGCTCCAAAACACGTTTTTTAAACTCGCATCTAATTTATTTTAACACTAGTTTGTAAAAAAATAAGGTAGAAAAAAAGAAAAAAGAAAAATATTAAAAAATGAAAAAAAATAATTAACAAACCGAATTTTAAGGGAAATCAATTGAAAATCCGAAACTATCCCGGGAAAAAAATTTGGAGCGAGTGCACGATAAAATTGTGAGAACGGAATGATTTCATCAGTGCCGTAAAACTTTCCCAGCTGTTCCTCGGTTTCCCTCATCCCAAAGGGAGGGGGGTTCAGGGGGAAAATTTTTCTTTTCGCACGTGAAATTGATTAAAAGACTGCTGTAGTTACCTACACTGCGGTGCCTTAGCTATAATAATCCTTTTTAAAAAACGTGTGGGGGGGGGGGAGAGATAAAATTCATTTTTTAAAAAATTCACGTAAATCTAGAAGTGGGGCCTTTAATATTTTTTTTAAAATTTTAAAATTTGTTAATGTTTTTTCTTTATTTTTTTTCCTTTGGGGGTTCACGTGCTCAGTCCCAAAATGGAGGAGCTGCCACTGGTGTCCACCCAAAAATAGTACGAAAAGGCTTGTCAGGGAAGTTTTATGCACGTGGGCCAATGGTCCCTTCCTTGACCTCCGACCCCGGGCGGCCCAAGAAGATGGGCTGCTAAAGATCGAGATTGGGAGAAACATAATTGGACCCAAGTGCGTTAACAGACGAGTCCCGATTCAGCCCTGGAGTACAACACCCAACGTTTTTGGTATGGAAAAAAAAGGGGCACTCGAAATAACCCCTCATTTTTTTTCTTTAAAAGGGCCCGAAAATACAGATAAACGGTTTGGGAGGGTAAGGGGGAAATCACATGGGGGGCCCGAAGCAGGGGGGGCGCCAGCGGGGGTCGGGGGGGGGGCATGCCCCCCCCCGCCCGGGATCACTGGCCCCCGTCGGGGAGATCGTCGGGATTTTTTTAGAGAATTTTTTTTGGTTTTAAAAAAAGGGAAAAAAGTTTGCAACCAGAAAAAAAATTCCATTCAAAGGTCTGACCCGACCGTAGGGGTTTCCTTTCATTTTTCATTTTTATTCTTTTTTTCCAAAATTGGATATTTTTTTAATTAAAAGTTAATTACTGCATTTGGGATTATGTTTCCCCGGGTTTCGAAAAAACCCAAAAGCAAACCAAGATACACTTTTTCTAGGGTAATCGGGGTTTGCCCGATCTGCTGACAATTGAATTCGAAACGACCTTTTTAACTACAATCTTTGGTGAAAATCCCCCAGGTTTTCCTTTTAAACCAAGAACAGATACCATCTCACATAAAAATTTTTTAAATATACAAAACCCAAAAATGGGGAAAATTTTTATCTCTTACTCGAATACTTTTTTAAAGGGGCTGTGCAAGTACTGAAATTTTAAAAATTTGGGGGGGGTTTTACTTTTGGGCCCCCCCCCCGGGCCCCCCCGGGGAAGAGGGCCCCCCCGCCCGGCGAAAGTCTGGAAACCATCACTGGCTTTAAGGGACCTACATATAAATTGAAATTATTTCTTTCAAAAGGGCCCCGGGAAAGGCAACGAATACGGGAACCTCATGTCAAAACCTTACGCTGCACCCCCCAAGGAAAATTCCTTTGTTTCCCAGCAGGAAAATTCCCCGCCCCGCATACAGCTCGTTTTGTGGAAAAACATATTTTGAACTGAAACAATACGGGCGTAGGGAAGGGCCCAGCGGCTCCCCTGACCTGAAGCCAGTCGAACATTTTTGGACGTGCTCGGACAAACGCTTTGGGCTGGGGGGAGCCCAAAGGGCCTTCCTTTTACTTTTCCGAGACTTGGAAAAATTGCACTTCTTGAGGAGTGGAACAGTTTTCCCCCAAAGTCTTATCGATAAAAATTCATCGCATCGAGGGAAAACAAGTGATGGGGGTGAAACAGTCTTAGCTTTCGGGGAGACCACGCGCCAAAAATTAAAAATCTTGAATAAATTTCTAAACAATATTTTTTTTTAATGGGTTTACATGCAACCCAATTTGTTGCCCTAAATCATCTTTTCATTTTTTTTTTTCCATATTTTCAAAAAATTTAAAGCTTAATTAAAATTTTTTTTAAACGTTTTTTTTTTTCTGAATTGCGCATTGATACAGGGTTGTACTATCTATCCCCCTTTAAATTCCAATACGGGGCGTCTCCCCCGGGTTTTCTTAACGTCTTTGCTTGCTCCCCAAATTTTTTTTTGAGAAAGTGTACAAAAACCCCCAGACAGCACAAAAGTTTTAAATAAAGCTTGACTTTTCCTTTGGGAATTTGACGTTTTAAAACCCAAGTTTGCATTTTCAACTCTTTTTAAAAACTGGCAGCAAGCTTCCCAGGAGTCAATTGAATTGTAAAGCTTAAATACAGCTTTTTTTAAGCTTGAAAAAAGTGATACACTCGATTTCAGCATTCAAATGCGCACTGATGGCGCCATCTGTGAAAGAGAAGGGACATTTAATTGTCTAGCGTCGTCCTCAAATTTGCTGTAAGTTTCGTAAAAGATGTGGTTGTTATTCTATGACAGTGCCTTTTTAATATAACCGGCAGGGCAAAACGGGAGAGCAACTGCCCAGGGCCTACAGGAGTTTTAGGGCCCAAGAAATTCTTACATCTTACACTCTTTGTATAGTTTTAAAATTAAACTTACAAAAGGATAAAATAAAATTACAGAAGTTAAATAATTTTTTTTAATTTATAAAGTATGAACACAATGAATAATAATTCAAATTTACGCATTTGTTATTAATTTAATTTAAACTATATTTTAATTACTTCGAAATGCCCTATGATCGATATAGCATAACCAATATGTAGGGAAAATGAACTAAGCCAACAGTTGGTAATAGAGAATTTTTTTTAGCGGTTAAAAAATAGCAAAAAATTTTCCAATTATTGTGTTATTTTTAAGAAATATTTACCAAAATGACTAAAAGTTGTTTGTATTACCATACATTGTTAGCAGGCAACGGTGCATAATAGCATTTCGAAGTAACGTTTAAACTATCTGTTTCTGTGCATTTCAGATTACATTAACACTGTAAATTTGTGTTAAGTAAGTAAAAACCCATTCTAAAATTTTTCCAAATATGGAAATTCTTTCAAAATAAAAATTAGCAAAATTATTACCTACGAAATTGATTTCAAAATCAGTCGTTTGTCTCGATTTTTGGCCGAGCAAGTATTGCTCATGAGTGTTGCGGTTCTGAAAGTTTTTAAAACGTGTGCTGCTCTTAAGTTTAATAATATTATGTTTTATATTCCCTAATTTGTAAGGGTCTCTAAAATCCACAGCATAACATTATTTTAATTTTGATGCCATCCCATGGAAAAATAAAAAGAATCAAATTTTTTAACAACATCGACCCACTTATCTGATCTGGCGACGAAAACAGCTGTGGTTAAGTCACTTACAAACTTTAGTCTTAGCCGCACAAGACTCCGGTGGCTGAATGGATAGCGTGCTTCGGCTGCGAAGGCCACAAAGTGGCCGCGAGCTTCTATTCTAGCCACGAACACTCGAAGGAAACAGATTAAATTAAATTGAAATTTTAGCGTAGAGGGGGAAATGCCGGGAAAAAAGAATTTTTTGGGGCGCGTTAGCCACGGGTTTTTTTAAAAAAAATTTTTTGGGGAAATTTTTTTAAACTTGAAATGCCCCAACTTGATTCAAAAATTAAAATGTCAAGCTTAATGCAACTGGGGAAAATTTTAAACTAAAAAACTTGATTCAAACTTGCATCAAGCTTTCACGCTTTGGGAAATTTTCCCAAACTTAATTCAAGTTTATTGATTGATAATTTTAAACTTGCTGCAATTTGAAAGCAAAATTTGCCCGTGGTGTCAGGGAAAAAAGCCCGCTAAAAATGTTTTTAGGGAAATTTTTGTCTTGTAAATTAACATTTATAAAAATTGGGCCCGGAAAAAAGAATCATAATCCCCTGACTGCAACCCTTTTATCTTTTTTTGTTCTATAAAACATTTCTTCAGAATTGAAATCTAAACTAAAATCGCCTACTGAATCTGATTTACAAACTACCTCAGGGCATTCTAACTATAATTCACCTTTATTTACACCTATTACCTTTATATTTTTAATTTGAAAAACAATTAGGATTTGGGAAATTTCGCAAAATATAGAAATATCGCCAAAACTGGGGCCTTTTTTGGGGCCAAACTTGTCGGGGTAAATAGGCCCGGGAAATTTTACCAAGGGTTTTTAAAAAGGGCTTTTGGGCGTACCATTATTCCGCCCATAAACTGGGAACACTTAGGCAATGGTTGGTAAAAGGGGGAAACCTTTCTTCCTTTTTTTGTATTGTTTTAAAAAAGGGGCCCCGTAGACAAAAAAAAAAGAAAGAAAAAACGAGGGGTGGGAAAATTATAGCACTCTAGTGCCCAAAAAAAATACTTATTTTTTTTCACATTTTCATAAAACTAGATGAAAACAAACTCATAGCGAACTTGTAATCAGTTACGTAAAAAATCTTTGTTTACATGGGTTTTGCCCTTTCAGTATTAAAGGGAGCCCAAAATTTGTGTCTAAACTGTCTCAAAAATTATTTTAGCTTACAGTAAAATTTTCTGAAAATAAAACCCACACCTTTACCCTCACCTTCCAGGAAATAATGACCCCAAATAAACAACCGTTTCAGTTTTTGACAAAATACAGGTGTGAAAGGGTTCAGATTTTTGGGAAGGGTTTTTTTTGCATTATCACTTGGGCGTATATTTTATCAGCAGGGTTCAACCCTTTTTATTTTGTGAAGATAACGTCCCGCTACACAGAAAAAATACAAAGGGCGCAAGGGAAAAACAAGTTTTCACGCAACCCCTTTCTTCTTATTTTTGTGACATATTTAATCTCACGTCTTTTCAGAGAACGAAAATGTAAGTTGTTTTCCGGGTCTCCACAACAAGTTTTGGGTAGTTTTCATCGCAAAACCGATTCTGTACCTAACAAGTGGGGATAGGGTTATGGAGTTTTAGATAACCATTGAACCAAGCTTAAATTTTTCCCCCCTCTCATCATCCAGGGATAAAATGGCAAGCATTTCCATCGATACCCCCCCCCGCTGGACCTGATGGGCGGTTCAGGCCCGACCACTTGACCCCAAAACATATTTCTTTCGCACCCAAGAACCCATGGGTCGGGGGAGGCGGGTTGAGTAGCGTAGGGCCCCTTGGGCCCAAAACCGTCCTTTTAAGGAACCCCCTTTATAGAGTTTCCCCCCTTTTTAGATGGTTTGCCTGGGGCCCCCCAGTTTGGGGGGTTGCGCCAATTTTTTAATTAAAAGGGTTTTGTGATTTTCCCCGCTAAACCTGAAGATACAAAAAGCTGGGTTCTTTTTTAAACTTATATTTTTAAAAGCCAAATTTTGGGGATATTTCTCCAAAGTGCCCCAGCTCGGAGGGGATTTTGGGTATGATACAAACAAAGATTGATCCCAGACTTCTAAGAGGGAAAACTTTTGTATTAAACCTTTGATCATTCAAAGCCTCGCTCCCTTAAAATCTTTTTTGGGCAATTCATTTGGAAAATACTTCGTGTAAAACCTTGGAAATAAGTGAATAATAAAAAATTTAAAACATTAAAAACTCAAACATAGCGGGATAAAGCATTTTATTTTACACTGGGCCCGAAAATTTTAAGGGAACAACATTTTTTCGAAGCTCGCCATAAAAAAAATGACACTAAAAAAAAAATAAAAAAGGAAATTTTTGCTAAGTTTTTGCAAAAACGGAAAAGCTTAAAACATTTTTTTAAAAAGAAAAGAAAAGACATATATATAATGAAGAAAAATATGCAGTTTTCCAAAGGGTTTCCGTAATTACGCGTGTAACTTTGGTTTATTTTCAAAAATTTTGTTTTGCCCGATTCGTTACAATAAGGGAGTAGGGTCCCGCAATGTCTGAGAGAAGCCGTTTAAAAAGATTTTGTTAAGGTGGCGGGGGGGTCGGCTTGGTGGAAAAAGGGGGGTTTTTACAGCCTGATGCTACTAGGCGTCTTAATTTGTCCACAATGTGGGCCCCCCGTCTTTTGGGAAACAATATCAAACCTATGCTTCGTCCCGGAAAAACCCGTTCCAAGGGCCCACACTGACTACAACACCAACCGAGGACCCCTTTTTTTAGCTCTTTCGGCCCCAAGGATTTTTGGTTCCCCAAAATTTTTTAAAAGACCATTTTTTATCATCAGAGAGAAGAATTTTAGCTAGTAAAGGGGCGAAGAAGTCTACACAACGCAAAGGGCCATGCAAGGCGACTAGTTGTGTGTCCCCCCAACAGAAAGAAAAGAGAAAGGCCCCCCTTTTTCTTTTAGGAAAAGAACGTTTCCTGGACCAGAAAGCGAGGGCTTTTGTACTTTTTTAAATGTCGATCCAGATTCATACGGGAGAACGATTCAGGGCCTCTGCTGATCTGGCGGGAACAAAGTACCAGATACCATCAATCCAAAGACACAGCTACCGAGGTGGGGGAATAACAATTTTGGGCAGGGATCTCAAATCGGGGTCACACGGGCCGGGTGTGTTACAGGGAGGAACTCTGACTGGTGTGGGGATAAACGGAAAATGACTGTTGGGGTTTAAACCTTGATCCGAAAGACGCCCCTATCCCGGGCAATTGGGGAAGGATTTCATTCTGGGGTAGAAAGATAATGCACGACTTCAACCCACTGTAATTGTTGAGGAACTTTGAGTTTCTTGGGGTTTTGAGCGAATGGTAAAGGCCGCCCCAATATCCAGACCTAAAACCGATACAGCAAACTTTGGGGCTACTTAGTAAAACAGGTTTTCTGCTTTAAAATCCACCTCCAAATTTTAGGAGAGCTGGGAAAAAAGCTTTTCTCCGTGTCTGGTCTTTTTGCTTCTCATTTTGGGAACCAAAAAACTTAATTGACACCCCCCTAGAAAAATTTGATGCTTGGGCCCTTGCTTCAAGAAAAGGGATGGGAAAATCCCCTATTAAAAAATCATTTTTTTAGATGTTTCTGTGACATTTTACTACATAAAACTTTGATATATTATTTTTTTCCCTGAATGGACGTTTTTCCAAACAAAAATTTCCTTTTTTGTCCTTTTTTTTTTTTTTTTTTTTTTTTTTTTAAATCATCTTTTTTTTTTGTATAAATTTTTTATGTTCAGTCAATACATAACGGTTTTTTTGCACTCATCCAAATTTGAGCATCTACCTACATTTTTTCATTTTCAAATTAGGCAAAAAAAAACAGTTTTTTCCTAAACTTTTTTGGGGCCATGTAAAGTAAGAAATCTTTCCCTCAAACTGATGCAGTGGGGGCTGTCTGGGGGCAAGGCTTTTAAATGAAGGGTTTTTAAAAAGTAAAAATAAAATATATTAACACTATCCTTCCAATTTTAATTTAAAGAAACCCTAATTAATTGATAATTTTCCCACCAATTCAGAATTTTTTTTACGTATTTCTAAAAGAACTTTTCCAGAAAAATTTTATAGGGAATGAAAACCCTTTCTAGGAAATTCCTCTTAATGTATTGGGAAAATGTCCCAAAGTCTTAAATTTCATTAAAATTTTATGGCAGACCCCGTTTTTAAACTATCCCCAAACAACTGCAGTCCCCAAAAAATAGGGGGCACAACTATATGTTACAATACTCCTAATACGAAATTTCAAAAATTCAACGGGTAATCGAAACGATAAACGATATCAAAGGCTAATCGGGCTGTACAAAAGGGGAAAACCCAAAGGGTTTAAACGAATTTTAAGGTTTTTTTTTTTTTTTTAACGAATTTCATACGTCACGTATACGAACCGTTAAACTATTTTTTAAATGGAAATTTACAGTCAATCAAAATAGAAACGTACATGCCATATTTCGTGTATAAATACATACCAAGACAGCTCACAAAACCTGTCCCAAAATAAAAATTTTGGGAATTTTTTTTTTATAAAAATTTTTTCCCTCAAAATTTTAATACCAAAAAATTTCCCCGATTACGGGGCTTCCTTAGATCAGCTCCATGAAAAGGAAATGAATGAAGCTGCACTTCGATTTAGTTTTGTCCACTTAAAAATTTACGCAAAGGACCACTACTTTCCCAGACAGCTCTCAGGAGAATGATCGCTCTATTCCGAGGAAAACTGGACATCTTCAGCTCGGGTCGACAATGCAAATCGACCTCGTTCAGATGTCGTTTGAAGATGTTGCCACCGCTATTGTTGAATAATCAGTGGATAACGTCGTTTTACTGTGGTCGTACAGAGTGCAGTGTCACGACACTTGGGTGTTTCCTAGTTGCCCTTCAGTACCTGTGCTGAATGTATTGAAGGAAAATGGTAAAATTTTTCCCCCCCCCCACCCGCGCACACAAAAACAATTCGTTTGTAATCAGTAGTTGCAGGATTGTCGACAGGAGAAAAAAGCGACCTGACCTTTGCATTGACATTTCTGGCTAAGTGGAAATGGATGCATCGTCTTTATAGCAGACTGGATGACGCGATGAAGCGCATTTCCATCTAGTGGAACAGTCCACATCCATAACTATTGCAATAATTAGACGGAAAACCCTCGTTCCTTCCAAAGATTCCACTTCACTCACCAAAAAGTTACATTCTAGTGTGGATTCACAGCCACCATTCAATTCTTGGGACCCTTTCTTTTTCGAAAAGGCTAGTCGCAATCAAGGACAGATTAACAGGCGGAAGCAAAGGGGGCACCCGCTTCTCCCGAGAGAAACAAAGAAATTAATTGTAAAAGATCCTATTTTACTTCCTTAAAGTAGATAAACATGTGAATCTTCTAGCTAGACGTCCCCCCACCATGCATTAATCCGTCACTGCTCGCAATGGCTATGTGGCATGCATCGTCACGCCCTAGAGGTAGCAAAAACAATGTTCGAAAATTTTGTTAGTAAAAGCGCCAATGCCTTCATTCAATTACCTTTAGGCAAGATGAAGCGCCTCCACACATTGGACCTCCGTGTACAGTAGTTTCTTCGCAACATTTTACTAATAATAGAGTAATTACGCGTGCGTTTCGATAACTTGGCCATCTCGTTCTCCAGATCTTAATCTCCGTGATTTTTGGCTGTTGGGATTCTTAAAAAAGTCTTGTTTATCGAGAACGTCTAATGACCTTGGCAGATTTGAAAGACAATATCATTCTGCATCTGAGAACCATCTCAATCGACCAGTTAACGATCTGCAGTTAAATAAACTATCCACAGACTGCAGATTTTACATCAAAGAATCATAAGTAATTAACAGACGAAAAAGCTCAGGAGTCAAAATGACCTTTGTTATTGGTTGTGATGGAAAGGGTTTTATAATCGATGCGTTTGACATGATTTAGCTTTCTTGTTTATTTGTGTTTTTGTTCTGAATAATTTGCTTATAGACAGTTTTTTTTTTTTTTTTTTCAATCTTGTGAAGTTTGAGAGAGACCATGTTTACACGTGGCTTTCCTTCTTTCTCCTTTCCTCTCATTTTAGTTGTACTTTATTAGTTTTTTTTCCGTTTTTTTTGTCTCTTTCTTTTCAATCTTTCTCTTCCTTCGTCTTTCTTTTCTTCTCTTTTTTCAATCTTATTACTTTGTACCATTAGGGTACTTGGAACCAACTGAGATAGGCACTTGTGGTAAAAGACTCGATATTCGTGTTTTGTGTTTGTCCCATAAAGGATCATTAGAGGTATATGCAGGCCTTGTTTGCCATAGCGAAAAACCTCAAGAACATTAAATACAAAAAAAAAGCTTAGACAACAGAGTAAAATTTTACAAGCACACAGAAGATAAATAATGATAGCCACATGTAAAGGAATTCGAACCCATTCTCGTAAAACTCGAAAGCGGCAAGCAGAGCAAAATAAAATTTTCCTACGTTTTAGCATGGTGTGTCCCATACCTATGGGCTGGGTGGAGCGGGGCCTTCGCAATTAGTAACGGGCCTCCGCGTGTATTTTTGAAGAGCCATACCAAAGAGGCCTACGGATGCTCCAGTCTTCCACATATAACATCAGGCATTTCTTAAGCTTCCCAGTGCTTTCAAACGTTTATTTAATGTAGTTTTTAAGTAGTATTGTGTTACTAATTCAAGTTACTAATCTCAGTACGAATCTAATGATTATTGTTGCTATGATAAATACTATTGACATTAAGAAAATAGATGCATATAATTTGACAGGAAAAAACAAAGTATCAGCTTACTCTCATGATTTCACGATTGCTTATTTTAGTTTCACAAGTGGATATTAATATACTTTTAAAATAACTAAATACACAAATGAGAAAGACATTTTTATAATGAATTATTTCATGAACGTAGTCGTATTTCTTACGTTATTTTTAAACAATTCAACATTAATCTTTAGCAAATGATGTATTAAAGCGCATTTCAGTGTTTTCGGGATATCCTGTATATTGTAGAAAATTAATAAAATACGCTCTATAGCGCGATCCCTGAATTAATTATTCTTTAATAAAGATATTTCATATAGTAGTATGTTATTCTTTTGTCGCTTTCTCAATCGAACTTTGGAATTGAGCAAGCATAATGAACGCTTGTACAAAATATTAACTACATTTGAAGTTTCTGTATAAACGGGCAAAAATCAATAATTTATAATTTACTGTATTTCTGCACTATACCAGATGTAAGTCTTAATCACATAATCAAGGCATATATAACTGATAAATAACATTTTCAACTGGCAAAATTAAATTGTCTAAATAGTATCACAACGTCATGCTTATTTACAAGAATAAAAACTACTCAAGTAATACGATTTCTGATTAAAATAATTTATTTATAAATAACACATGAGTAATTATTCACTAAACATGATTTACATACATATTTTTAGAATTTCTAAATACATTATAAGCGTTCACTTACCTTTACACTCAGAGCAAAATGTTCGAATTTTAGGATAAATTTTCATGAAAGAAAATGGCGCAAGATTCACAAAAGGATTACCTACATCTAAAGTTCTTTAGTACGACAAAGGTATAAAAAAATTGTTTTAAAATAATAAAATAATATAACATTTATAATACTTAGAATAATAAAATAGAATACTGTGACTAGGGAAAACAGGCCTCAATGATAAACTCATTTTTAACGATGGCAACTCATAAGCGGGCCCGTTGCTTAGCGATGGCCCCGGGTGGAGCCAGAAGTAATCTTTACCTTCACCCCCCCCCCCTTTGGAAAATATTCTGTCGACGCCCATGCGTCAGAAGTCTTTCTCCGATTGGTTTGGTCACGGGATTTTCTCTCAATATTATTCTAATCGAGCATTTACCCCCCCACACACAAAAAGTTCGAGTGATAGGTAAAACTCTGATCCATGCTCATCTTTATCTCCCCGTATCAGTCCACAGACTCATGAATTGTGTTGCCGCAATGCGAAGAGACTTAACCGAGTTTGGAATCTTGAATCTCACAGAGCGTTCTACCACCAGACGTGTTCAACTCATCTTGAATCTGAAGAATAACTTTTTATGGTTACCATGGCAACTAAAAGTAAACAGAAAAAGATGTTATTGTGAACATGTATGTCGGATTTCTGTGCTTGGCTCAAATACGGCTTATCAATCCTCGTCAGTAGGACAGCACAAGAAATAATGCCCTCCGTGGGGGGGGGGGGTCTTTCCAAGGGGTCCTAACCCTTTCCAAGGGGTCCTAACCCAAGGGGTCCTAACCCCGTTAAGTTTCTAATCACGGAAAACTCCGAACTGTTAGGTCGATGGGCGCGCGATGGGACCCGAACCTGAGACCTTCACACTTCGTCCGTCTACCATTTCCAGAGACATAACAACTGTGCCATGGTGAGGCAGAAAAAGATGTTCTTATAAGTTTATTAGTTTACGAAAAAAAAAAAAAGAAGAAAAAAAAAAGGGAAAGGAAAATATTATGTGTCATTTTTTATGAATATTTCACACCAGAAAACTGACTTATTATTTTAATATCTATAGTGTAATATTGTTTTCAAGTGATATAGGCCAGAAATAAATTTTTATTTGTTTACCTGAGAATTTCAGTGGATTAAAAAATAAATAACACAGACTGCTTGGGAATTGCTAGTCTTTTAAGTTATCCAAGCTAAATGTCATGAACGCAGCCTTTGTTGTTAACAGTTCATTTATTCAATGATCCCGTTACTATGACCATAACTGATTCGAGTACTATAAATATTTTTTCAAGACTAATTTGCTTGCATATGTTCGTTTTAATTTGTTGTGTGAGCAGTTGAAATTTTGAGTAATTGTTATACATTGTTCTTTGCTTGCAATTAAGTTCTGCACTTCAGTTAAATTCTACTGCAACATGGCTAGTCAAAATACTTCTTCGAAATTAAAAAGAACTCGATCCCGATCGAGTCGTGCTGGAGTTCAGTTTCCAGTGGGTAGAATTCATCGATTGTTGAGAAAGGGCAATTACGCCGAACGTCTCGGTGATGCATCGCCCGTATACCTGGCTGCAGTTCTTGAGTATCTCGTGGCCGAAATTTTGGAATTGTCAGGAAATGCTGCTAGAGATAACCGAAAATCACGAATTACCCCTCGACACATTCAGCTAGCAGTAGGAAATGACAATGAACTGACACATCTTTTGAAAGGAGTTACGATCGTGGAAGGTGGTGTTTTGCCGAACTTGGATCCTGCATTAATCCCGAGAAAAAATAAAGTTGGAAACGCGAACAGCCATGGCATATTGCCTAGTCAAGAAATCTAGGCATTTTTTTAATCGTTAAAAAACTATTAGGCAAGATTCATTTTAAAATTCTTTTAGTGGTGGCTATAAAAAACATGCACGTGTTTTTAAACTAAATAACAAAAAAAAAAAAAAAAATATATTATGTTCAGAGTATATCTGCCATTGAAAGGTTTCAGCAGTTTCTGTAATCATACGGGTGATTGGGATTGTAAATTCGTTTTAAGAAAAAGACAATAGCATGCAACCTGTCAAATCTGTCATTTTTATAATCTTTTGAATGCAGCGTTTATTTCAGTCTCCTGTAACTATTTACATCATCTGAAAATTTATAAATACGTTAATAAAAATGAGTTGTAGTTTATAAAGAAACAAAATTTTGCCTAATTTATTTTGTTTGCCTGTTCTTATTCTTTATTTAACTACACGGGGGAAGCCACCACCCCCCACCTTTTTTTCTTTCCCATTCATGGACTACTTCTACACAACTCAAGCACCTTTCCATCTTCCTTATGCTCGCAGGTAGTTTGAAAATGAGTATACTGAATGGGCTTTAGTTTAGGGGAGAAAGTAATAACGTGTGAATATGATATTGAAATTGCTGTTCTGAGGAAGAGTGTTCTAAAGGTGTTTTTTTTTTCCCGTATGTTTGGTAGAGTCGGTGATCAAGGGCATACCCAGCGCGGTGGCCCAGGGGGTTCGGACCCTCCCAAAATTTCGGTTTTTGTTAACAAAATAATAATGATGGTCTTTTTGTGAAAAATTCTGACTTTTTCACCGTTTTTTTTCTCTTTTGGGTACGTCCCTGTCAGAGATGGTTCCATATTTGGTGACAATGTAATAGTCTTAGGAGTACACAAGTGCTTCCTTCAAACGTAGCATCATAACTTACAAGAAATAAAATATTTAAAATATTATTTAAAGTCTTGTGTCAAGTTTATGTCAATCTGTCTCGAGAGTAAAATGGCACAAGGATGCAGTGCGGCACTTGAAATCGTCCTATCAGCCAAGTTTGCCCACCCCTGATCTATACGGTCAATTTTCAATTCACAAATCGTGCTTACTTTATATTCAATTTAAAAGTAGTACACACAATATTTGTTTGCTACTTCTTAGCTATAGTTAATTGTGAAAATAAGAAAAATTTGACTATTTTTAAAGGCGTTGTGGTAGAAAAGCATTTCATTTTCTTGATTTCATAAGCTCGGGTGGAAATTGGTGACACCCCCCCCCAAAAAAAAATGAGTAAGATAAATAATTTTTTAAGTTCAGGAAAAATCATATATATTTGAAGATATTATCTACAATAGGAAATACTTTGTCCTCTCCTCCCCAGATGTTATATTCCAATTTGAGAACAGGTATACATCATTTTAAGTTTTTTCTAACTTTATAAAAAAATAACAGGGCAATATTTAGATGATGATATTAAGAGTTGTACACCAATTTGAAAACACAACTCAATTGGTTGTCAAATGATTTGTATATGCCGTATACATAACTTGTTTTAAAGCTTAGCTTTAATAAGCGCGAACAACGTATAAAAAGCACCAATAAAAAAATTTGGAATACCAGACTGTTTTTAGCATTTATGACATGCCGTCGTCACTGTTAGAGCCTGATGACGGCACATCAGACATGCCGTTGTCAGAGGCATATATATGACGTGCATTAGTGTAAGGCATATTTATGATGTCCATATAAAGCTTAGCTTTAGTACGGGATTGTCTTACTTCATTCACTCTGTACATTAAGTGGTTTGGGATTTTTGATAAATTTTGTGTTCTTCAAATGTTTTAAGATTACGTAATAGAACGCTAGCAGGTGCCTAATTAAAGACCCCAGAAAGTTTTAAGCTACGTATCCGCCTCTACTTAAGCTATTTTTTCCCAGAAAGTTAATATACATAAAGGTTTATTTAAAGCATCCCAGAAAATAATTTGCGAGGCTTGCTTTAACAAACTTTTGAAAATCCCCACCAAAGCCAAGTGGGTACGACTCTGAACATGGTCGACGGCTGAAGTGTGGAGGTCCAGCGTTCGGGCTGCCTATCTAACTGTCGGAGTTTTGGTCGGATTTCTCCAGATGTAACGTGATGAAACGTTAGAACCCCTTAAAAAGTCCTTCGACCAAGGCAACCCTCCCACGTTGGCAGATGCCCCTCGTTAAGTATGCGTTTACGCAAACTCAAACTTTTGGAATGGCGTAAACGTTTGTTAACATTTTCATTTAATGTCTTTTGTTGAGAACCAGTTTTAAATATCAATGTCATTCAAATGTTCATTTTAATTTTCGTGCAGAAACAAATCAGTTAGGTTACTCTGTCTGCAATTGAAGTTTTAAAAGCTGTAATTAGCATTACACCGGCAAGTACTGGTTAAATGAAGCTTTCAACCTAACATCTTAGCAATGAGGCATCCAGAGACGTTTCGGGGAGGAAGTACAAATTTATTTTTACTTCCTAAAAATAAATTTGTACTTCCATAAAATTTTCAGTATTTAGGTTTTAACGGAGTGGCTGCAGCAGATCGGTCCATTAAACTCGGTTCCCATCAGAACACCGAAAGTGAAAAAGTGAAGCAGCCCCGTCTTGGCCAATGCATGGGAGGGTGAACTCCTCTGTCGACTGAATCTGCTGTGGACCGTGTACGCTAAAAGGAGCTGGTGCACGTAAGCTCGATGCCCTCCATGTTCAAACATGGGACCCTAACCCGGGACCTTCACTCTTCGCCCGTCTATCATTTCCAATGACATAACCAATGTGCCATGGTGAAGCCACTTGTAACATCTAGTTGTGCACTTTCCTCTTTGATTGGAGAAGTTGTTGTAATTGGAACATGTACTTTCGGATTTATGTGCTTGGTTTGAAGAACCGCTTATAAATCCTCGTCAAGTAAAGTGGACAACACAATGGGGTGGGGGTGGAGGGTTGCAGGATCCGCTCTAAGGTACCTGGCGCAGCGGGGAAGCTAATTTTCAGCGCCCTTTTTAACCCATTAATGCCCAGCGATCTATTTTTAGACCGTCGTGAAATTTGTTAGTCATTCAAATATTTAAGCATTAGTTTATTTTCCTAGTTTCATTTCTTGAATAATAAATCTGACGTCCATAAAATACTCAGCGATAACAAGTTTAAATGAGAATATTTCCCTGTCTTATTCACATTGTGTCTGTATTATTAACAGTTCTTTTACAGGAGCACTCAAAAGAATTCCAATACAGTTCAGTACCCTTCAGTTAAATCCCAGACAGAACATAAGCTTAAATCAAGCTTGACATTTCCTTGAATTTGACGTATTAATGCAAGCTTGACAATTCAACTCATTTTAAGCTGGCAGCAAGCTTGCAGGAGTCATGCTAAATTGTCAAGCTTAAATACAACTTGATTTAAGCTTGACAAGTGATACTAGCTTGATTTTAGCTTTCAAAGTGCGCAGTGATGGCGCCATCTGTGAAAGAGAATGGACATTAATTGTCTAGCGTCCTCGAATTTGCTGAAAGTTCGTAGAAGATGTGTTTTATTTTATTACCAGTGCCATATTACCGGCAGGGCACACGGGGCAACTGCCCAGGGCCTACAGATTTTAGGGCCCAAAAATCTTACAATCTTACACTTTTGTAGTTTTAAAATAAAATTACAAAGGATTAAAAAAAATTCAGAAGTTAAATATTTTTTTTAATTATAAAGTATGAACAATGAAAATAATTCAAATTTACATTTGTATAAATTAATTTAAACTTATTTTTAATTCTTCGAAATGCTCTATATCGATATAGCATACCGATATGAAGGAAAATAACTAACCACATTTGTAAAGAGAATTTTTAGCGTTAAAAAATAGCAAAAATTTTCAATTATTTGTTATTTTAAGAAATATTTACAAAAATGACTAAAGGCGAGATTCAAGTGAAACGTGCGCGATCGAGTTCGAAGCGAACGTTTTTCAGTCCCAGTTCCAGTTCAGTCCCCAGAATGCTTCCAATGAACAAACCTATCGCGCTGTCACTTGATCAAAACACGATTGTTTTGTTTCAGTTGAATACGAAACATTGATATATTTCGAAGTTTCCCCTCTTCGATGCAGAAAACGTTCGAATTGTGTTTCACTTGAATCTCGCCCTAAAGTGTTTGTATTCCATACATGTTAGCAACTGTGATATAGCATTTCGAAGTAACGTTTAACTATCTGTTTCTTTGATTTCAGATTACTTAACACAAAATTTGTGTTAAGTAAGTAAACCCATTCTATATTTCCAAATATGGAAATTCTTCAAAATAAAATAAATTATACTACGAAATTGATTTCAAAAGCAGTCGTTTGTGTCGATTTTGGCCAGCAGTATTGCTCATGAGTGTTGCGGTACTGAAAGTTTTAAAACGTGTGCTACTCTTAAGTTTATATTATGTTTATTTCCCTATTAGTAGAGTCTCTAAATCACACATAACATTATTTTAATTTTGATGCATCCCATGGAAAAATAAAATAAACAAATAACACATCGCCCATTTATCAATCTGGCGAGAAAACGGCGTGATAAGTCACTTCAAACTTTAGTCATATCTGCGTGAAGCTTAGTAGCTAAACGGATAGCGAGCTCGACTCCCAACCGAAAGGTCCCGGGTTCTATTCCAGACACGAATACTCGATGGAAACAGATTAGATTAAATTGAAATTTCAGCGTAGAGGGGGAAATGCGTGGCAAAGTAAAATATGTGGGGCGAGTTCGCCGACCGGCGCCCCGTATATTTAGGAAATTTTTTTAAGCTTGAAATGTCAAGCTTAATGCAAGCTGGGCAAGTGTAAACTAGAACACTTGATTCAAGCTGGCATTAAGCTTACACGCTTGAAATTTTCAAGCTTAATTCCAGCTTATTGACTTGATAAATCAAGCTTGCTACAAGTTTGCTGTGCTGTCTGGGATGAACGGGGGGGGGGATTTAACGGTCTTTTACAGAGTCGCATAAAACTGCATTTATAGTGATAATACAACGTAATTTTATCTCCGAAATCTCGCCAGATTTAAGGAAAATTCATCGATAAATTTGGCGCAATAATATTATTGTGTTGGAAAGTGTTTTATAATCCATGGGTTTGCATGCTTCACCTTTCTTGTTTTTGGTTTGTTTTTTGTTTTTTAACTTTTATAACAGAATATTAAAAAAGATGTACATAAAATTCTTTCTCCAAATCTGTTTAAATTACAATCTGAAATCGCATTTAAATATTTAATTATGGATTAAACAATATAATTATACAGCACTGCAGTATTATTATTAGAAACTTTCCATTTTAAATTAAATTGCTAATTTTAAGTTG
>JAWZYV010016859.1:0-38341 GCA_038373885.1 Cheiracanthium punctorium | reverse complement strand
ATTCCCAAAATTTACCAATATTGCAGTACTTTATTTAAATTAGTAGAAAAAAGGATTAAAAGTATTTTGAATTTTTAAGTAAATTTTACCAATATCATAAATTTATTTACCCTTAATGATACCCAGTAGAAGACCCAAACTCTGAAATCCATGCTGTCTGCTTTCTCAACAATGTCAATAAATAATGAAATCTGTTCTGCTACCTGCAAGTTCAGAAAACCACAGAATAATATTAAATACTTGAAAAATATAACATTAATGATATGGGCACCCATAAGGGGGGGGGGCTCAAGGTAGGGAACTTGCTCCCCCTCCCTTAGGAGAGGAGAGCAGGGGCAGGGACATACCCCCAAAAAAATTCTGGGAGGGTCCAAAAATTTCGGAGGGGGTCCAAACGATGAAAAAGTCAGAAATTTTCACAAAAAGACTTCACCATTATTGCTTTGTTAATAAAAACTGAAATTTCGGAGGTGTTACAGACCCCCCCCCCCTTCCTGGGTACGTCCATGGCCAGAGGGTGACTGGTGGGGCTTCAGCCACCCTAGAAATAAGTAAACATAATCAAACATAAGAAATGGAGAAAATTACATATTCGTGGGTAATTTTGAAAGTTCAGCTTGAAATTTTTAAGGTTTAGATACGTCCCTAAGCCAAACTCACTCAACTTAAGTATGTTTTTTCAAGCTGCAAAGATATGTTCTGATTAAATGAATTTAAAATGAAATATGCTAGATAAATTTTAAGTTTATGAACATTTCCTATGTAATATGTGAAATAACCTTTATTAAAAATGAAGTCTTAAAAAAATGCAACTCAAAGTATGGCTTTTTCCATAACATTACAGAAATAATTCAGCAATCAAAATTAATTGAATGTCAACAATATTATTTGAATTGTCTTAGACTGAACAAGTGTAAAGTGAGGGAATAGATGAAGTGAATATTATCAAATACAATGAAGAACCGTTCTGATTATACCATCTTTAAAATAAAACAAACTACATTAAAATCGGCTCATCCATTTGGGATCTATTTTGCCACACACACATCCAACTTTTAGAAAGAAAAAAACAGGCATTTAGTATCTTAGAATGAAAATTTAATAAACTAAATTCATATTCTGAAAAAATTTAACGACCCCTTAAAATGGGATGCCTGGGGCATGTGCCCTCCTTGCCCCTGTGATAATCATGGTCTTATCATCACAGGATTTTCAGTAGTATTTGACTTAATTATTAAAATATATTTTTCAGCAATTTGTACATAAATGCACCTAAAATTATTTATCAGATTTTAAATTTTGAAATAATGTACAGTAGATAAACAGTCTTAATTCACCATTACTGTGATATTAAGATGCTGACACATTAAAAATATTTGTTAGTACAATATGAGGGAAATTTATAATATACACACAATACTGTGTGGATACATTTTAAATATATTTAATTTAATTCATTAACATAGACAATATAATGGATAAATATTGCTAATTTTTACCAATATTAGTTTTTATTTCCAATATAATAACAATGTGAAGGATTGAGTATATTAGCATTAGAAAAATAATAAAATGGTATAAAAATATTTTTAAAAATTACTTGTCAATATTAAGAATACATTATAAATATATATTTCGAATTTTTACTTAATATTGTGAACACATTGTAAAGATATTTGGGCTAACTACTAACTTGCTACTATTAAAAACTTTATCAGTAATGGAATTACTTCAGAAACATTTCCAGTATATAGCCAATATTGTGGATATATTTCATATGTTAATTAAATTCAATAGAAAAAAAATAGCATTATTTTGAATTGGTATCTAGGCTAAAAGGTAAGTTTTACCAATTTGAGAATTTTATTTACCAATATTGATACACAACAGAAGACATAAAATCTACCAAACCAAAATGTGCAAGGCTCTAAAATTAATACTGTATTACTAAATTTAATATTGTAACACTTACCTTTATTACCAGTAATATTAAACTTATCCGTTACTATACTATTGAATTATCCTTAAACAGTATACAAACTTTTCAATTCCAAAAATCTCGCATTTAACACCAAAAACAATAACTTTTTTTCCGCGTTGAATCAGTTTACCAGCACAAGTTCAAGTATCCCTTGTGTTTTTCGTACTACTAATGAAAGCTCACACATTCTGAATCACCTGCTACTTTCAGCTGGTTTCCCTGATTTAAAAGTGGACTTTCCTGAGGCCATCTGGGGTGTTCGATCGTAAATTATCCACTTTACCATATGAGAGAGAGGTTTGTGTATGTGTAAAAAGTGGAGAGGGAAATATTACACCACAACAAGAGAGCGGTTATTTTGATCTAATCACGTATATATGTATATTCTAAGCGTGAATCTGTGCTAGAATGTGCAATAAGATAAAATGATGCACATAGACATATTGAAATTTAATCACAAAATATTTTTTTCCCATGTTTATAATTTATTTCAATATAAATTGCATACAATATATAATTGATCATTATTTTCTGCTTTTGATTTAAAATTTTGTTTATGCTATTTGCAACAGGCGCGTATCCTTCCTAAAAATCTGACCCTTTACTTAGTTTAAAATTTGATACTGAGGCTACAGTTGAAACAGCTTGCTTACAATTTGATACACAGGTTAGAGCCCTCTCCACCCCCGAAATAAAATCCTGACTGCACCACCGATTTACAAACACGCATCAAAACATGCTCAAATATTATATACAGAAACAAAAAACGAATGCAAGATTTCAGCTATATAAGCATAAATAACATACTACGATCAAGTATAGAGGCGGATCCAAAGATCAATTTCTCGGAAGGGTATAAAATTAAAAGAAGCAGGCTTGTTTAAGTCTTAAAAACAAAATGTATAGTAAAGCAAAATGTTAACCCTAACCAAAGCAATGTCTGTCGGAAGAGCTGGAGTCCTAATGGATCCGACACTGAATCAATGTATCTTATATGTTGTGAATTATCAAATTTTAAATAACATTTACAATAATTGAAAAGTTATAAGGTTTTACTTACTTGTGTTAGCTAAAAGTATTCCATTACTTGTATGCAGTTGGTACTTCGCAACTGCAGTCCAATTCCAATATGGCGTCGTTTGGGTTTGGAAGCAACGCACTCACTCCTGCTGAAGTGAACGCATCATGGGAAATGTGGTGACTCTCTCGCTAGAGTGAGCAGATAGAGCCTTCACCCTTACTCTAAGAGTGACATTGTCTCACTCTTGCAGTTAGGGTGACAGAATCCTATCGACGAAGAGTCATAATGCAGTTTTCTCACTCTTATCTCACTCTATCTGGGATCATTTGCCGGTGACTTTTTGTAAGAGTGACAATGTCACTCTAAATTTTTAAGAGAGTATATTATGCTCTTAAACTTGCATAGTTTTTTGTATTATTTGGAAGTCCTTTCATTGGTGTAGTAACAGATAGTTACTAAGGTATCGGACTTACGATGAAACTTATCACGGTGAACGTACTCGTTAAATCTGTGAGGCTTTATGTTCTTCTTCTCTGTTGTCTGCACTGTTAAAAATGATTTACTTAAAAATGAGTACTTTAATGTACTCATATTTTTTTAAATACATTTGCATCATAAACGAGTACATGGCGTGCTTAAATATAAATAACCATTCAAACTGAAAAATAATCATGAAAAAAAACGCACCGGAATTGAATGGGTTTGTATTTCGTGAAGAGAAGAGGGGGGGGGGGCTGAATTTAAAAATATGTGAGAAACAAGTGGGTGTCCAAAGGGCGTAAACAGGGGTACATTAGTGTATTTGCCCTGATTTGTAAGTATACAGTATCACTCTCCTACACTCTACAGAAGAAACTACAGACTCTAAGAAACTCCTTCTCCAGATTAAAAAATAAATAGAAAATAAAAAACGGAGTAATAATAACACTAATACTAATTTCAGCGTTTTTTTAATAAACTGATTGTTCAATTTGTTTGTATTCTTAAGACAAAGTCCAGAACAAGTGATTCAGTGACAAATTACAGCAGTTTCGAAAAATTTAAGTACCATCTCTCACCTAACAGGCAACCCTAAGAATCTAAGACTCCACAGATTTAACATGCACGTTCTCTGTAATATGTCATCACATTCAGTCTGATTTGTAATCAGCTATGGCTTATTATTATTACTGGTTTTCTTTTTATAAGAGCAAGAGTTTATTCAGATTCATGGTAATCTATCTTGTTAACTCTTTGGTTTTAAATAATAATTCTTAGAATGAATGATTTATAAGTATATAGTATATTTACATATAAATATTTTTATTTTATAAAGTATTTAATTTAAATATTGCTACTTTTATTTTAGACATACTTTTTTCAGAATTAAATTATGATAATAATAAGTCAATTTAAAAAACTTCCTTAAAAAAAAAACTTTTAAAATCAAATGTTAGTATAAGTGTAATGTTTTTAAACGAATTTTCATTTCTAAATTCTAAAAAAAAAAAAAAACCCTTCTTAAAGGAAACTGGCTAAAAATTGTTTAAAACTCATTTCTTAAAGTGTAAAATATCGGCTATATATAACTGTAATTAAAATTAATTTTTAATTAGTTTTGTTGGAATAGTTTTAATAATTATATATTTACCATTATTAGTGTTGCAAAGCTTATTCCCCTTCACCAACTTTGATTAAATATATATGCAAGCCTTTTTATGAGTAAAACTGAAGCTTTCTACATCACCTCATTAATGAATGCAGGCATATTTTAGTTAATGGGAATTTTTGTAAGAGGGCTTTATAAAAATTAAAAGTTTGTATTTATTTACATTTAATCTCCTGAAAATTTTAATTCGCCGCAATAAAATAACTTTATAATTAATTCTATATGTATAAGGTCAATATCTAAAGAAGAAAATCCTAGGTCAGTGTTTTTTACACTGCAAAAAATATTCCTGTAAATCAACAGAAAAAGTCTGGCAGCAAAAAGTTGCCAGAAATATTCTGTAGGCAGAAATTTTCTGTTGCCAGGAGCTGTATGTTATATGACAGAAAAATTCTGTTCCCTACAGAAATTTTCCGTATACATATAAAAGTCGTTTCCAAGCAGCGTTTTACAGTTGATTTCTGTATACAGAAACTATCTGTAAGGGTTACAGAATCATTCTGTTGAATAACATTTATTACTGTTGACAGAAAATTTCTGTATACAGAAATTTTCTGGCAACTTTTTGCTGCCAGTAATTCTCCTGTATACAGAAATTTTCTGGCAACTTTTTGCTGCCAGTAATTCTTCTGTATACAGAAACTTTCTGTACACAGAAAGATGTTACATTCTGGCAACATTTTGCTGCAGTTTTTCTGTTAATTTACAGAAATAGTATTTTTAGTTATTTCATATATTACTATCATACTTCTCCAAATATTTAAATTTTTTTATACAGATACTTAAAAAAAATTAATAAATTTACAAAAATATAATAGTAATACATAAAATAAATATACCAGTAAGTAGTCTGGTATTATTTATTTTATTATTACTATTATATTTTTGTAAATGTATTAAAATTTTTAAATATATGTATAAAAACATTTAAACATTTGGAGAAATATAATAGTAATATAAGAAATAACTAAAAATACTATTTCTGTAAATTAAGAGAAAAACTGGCAGAAAAATGTTCCCAGAATGTAAAATCTTTCTGTAAAAGTAACGTTACCAGCATAACTGTTGGTGGCCTTATGATGACATGTAAAAGTGCTTAGTTCATTTACTTAACTTTTTGTGTATATTAAACTACTGATAAACAAAATTAGAAATATTTCTGACAAGAATAAAAATTGATTTTTCTTTTTTTAATCACTGAATCTGAACTTTTTGTGTTCAAAATCTGTACCTAGAGATATAAGTATACTCATACTTTAAAATAATCTTAATAGACACAAATAACTCTTCAGTTCAACAGTAAATTAAAATATTAAAGGTCTGAATTAAACATTCTGTGTGAGTAATAATTGAGAGCTATTTCAAGAACACGAGTACTTACCAGAGCCGCAACTACTGTATACGACACCTGGGGCAAACCTTAATTAGGGTTCCCCTCCCAAGGAGCGATAATTGATCTTGGCACCCCCTTTAGCACAGCACCCGCATCATGTGCCCCACTTACTTCAAGAGAAATAAGCATTCTTTTCCCATGAAAAGATAGTAGGATGAGTGTATTTGTAATGAAAATTTTTACATATCATTTATAAACCTGCCATTAGAGCTCTAAAGCAAAAAATTATCTATAGCAGAGCTTGACAACCTGCAGTCTGTCTCCTTAGATAAAAAGGAGAAAGAAAATGAGGGAATTTTACACTTTTCCTATCATTTTAGAAATACACAAAGTATTCGATTTCCAGTATAATGAAACATTGTTGAACTCAGCAGCAGATCAAAAGAAAAATATGGGGGGAGAAAACAAATGCTGAAAATTTAACTTTTTATTTTCCTTTAGTTCACGCTTATTTTATTTATTTACTTTTTTTTTCTTTGGTTAGAATCTGGCAACTAAATAATTGTTTTATAAATAGTTGGCACTAAATTGCGGGATAAAAATTTAAGCATAGGTATCATAATAGTGAAAAACAAATGAGAAATTATCCAACATCAGAGAGCATTTTCTCTGCTCTGCTAGGGTTCATTTTTAAACTACACATTTTAGAAAGCGACACAAAAGCGATCTTCTTTCAAAAAAAATAATAATAATAATAATTCTTATTTATATTGTCAAACTTGAATAATTCAAAGTTGAAATTTTGAATTGATCATGCTCGAGTTATCCAAGTTTTGCTGTATTAATGAAAACTACACTCAATACTTTTAATCTTGTTCTCTTAAATTAAAAATAACTCATTTCAGATTCTATTTTAAACACTACAGTTACAAGAATGGATTGTTGCCATAAGTTGTTAAATTGAACCATTAAATGAAAGTCACTTCTAGAAAAACTCTTGAAAATAAATGAAAATGCATAAATATAAAACAAATAGAGCATTAAATGGTGCATTAAAAAATCCGATTTTGAATGCTATTGTAGCTATTTTGCATTTTTTTTTTTTTTCCAAATGTGTAGCAACAGAGTTTTCAAAATTATCTGGAACCACACATACACTTTACTACTAGCATAGGTAGTGACGCCTGGTATTCTCGGAAAAATCCAAACCATTTAGACTTAAAAGTTACAAAATTAGTTAACTAAAATTATTAGCTACACTGTAAAAAAAAAAAAAAAAAAAAAAAAAGAAAGAATCGGAAGTGTTACCTTAAAATATGGGGCAGCTCTTGTATTTTAAAATTGCAGGAACGTTTCTGCACTAGGCGGGTACAGTATTTATAAATGTTTCTGCATATTTTGGAAAAATATTTAAATATTTTCCATTTTTTTTTTTTTTTTTTTTTTTTTTTGCAAAGGTTTCCAGATAAAAGGTGAATAGATGTGTAACATTTCAGTATATTTCGGGGAAAATATTCAGTAACCCCTCTTTTTATTTCACAAAGGTTTGCGAATTAATATGCAATATTCCTATTAATAAATTGAATTTTATTAATTTTAATGATTTTTAAAATAAGTGTTTAACTTATGACTGCTTTTTTTGCAAAAGAAAATCTTAAAATATGAAAAAGTAATTTTTACTATCATAAAGTCATTAAAAAAAAAAAATCTTAATAAATTACAAATCTGATCTTGGTTCCCTGAAATTTGTCATACTAAAATTGTACATTGGATTTCTTTTCCCTCTCTATGAATCTCAAACAAAATAAAAGGTTCTTTATAGAACCTTTTATTTGTTCGAGACAGTTTTCAGAGAGGGTGAAAAAATATTATTAGCTTACTTTCAGCAGTTCATTTTATACTTAAGAAAAAAACTGGAATAACTCCACTGACTTTGCGAACTCTTGATCCTTACCAAGCATTTAAATAAATTTAATCAGCTCAATCAAATGTAGTATTCAGACACTAGTGTACTTCAAATAATTTGAGTGTATAGGCCGCAATGTATAAGAATAATTTTTTGTAGCCCTATAAAAATAAAAAATAAAACTGCAAACTCTCCGCATACTAAAATCTATACAGTGTGCAAGACAGTGATCAATAATATGCGTACGTAATTGAGCACTCTTTAGATGCTACTACACTTTCAAGAATTTGTGCCATAATGTATAAGAATATTTCGTAGCACTGTACAAAACATCTGTGCTCTACCCACATCAAAATCTATACAGGTTGTGTGACTGTGACCTATGAACTTTTATTAAAATGCACCATTTAGGCACTAGCGCACTATAAATGATTTGCATCTGTAGGCCGTTATGTATGAGAATTTTTTTTTTCAACCCCGTGAACAGTGATCGCAACAACACCTCTAGATGTGAATATTTCACACCTTAGAAATTTCGGAATGTGTGTTTTTACGCATTGTTTTTCCATATAAAAGTAGGTATATTTTGATAAATAATTATGATTTGCTGATTTTAAATTTAAAAAATCAATTTTTGTACTAGTTTTTGTTGAACTGACATTTATGTACCTAGATATAAAATCAGTTATTATTTATGTGTCAAATGCTATTTAATTATGTATTCGAAAATTTAGCATGTTCGTTGTTTTAATTACTTGTTTGGAACAGAAAATACTTCTAAAAAGGTTAAGGAGTATTTTTACTCATCTGAAAAAATCCATGAACAAATTATCAGCTCTATGCACATCAAAATCTATGCAGGTCATGTGATCGAAACCTATAACATACATAACCAATTAGCACTCAATTGAATGCATCATTCAGACACTAGCACACTTAGACACCAGCACACTTCAGACACTAACACACTTAGGCCTATAGATAGAAATGAAGAATTTCTATCCATAGCCATAAATTTTTTTTGTAGCGCTGTAAAAAATTTTAAGTCATAAATACACCAAAATCAATAACGTTTGCATGGCGATGGTCTATAATATGCATACCAAATTTGAGCTCAATCGAATGCACCATTTAGGAGCTATCGTGTTCACTCATACACACACAGATACATGCTCAAAAAGATGAAAAAAAAATTTCTTAGTAAAAGTTTTCAACAAATTATATATGCCATAAAGTATTTTATTTTAGAAAAGTAGTATATACATTACAAATTATCTTTTCTAAACATTCATAAGTAAGGCAATACAGATACACAGGACTTCTCTCTGCAAGTAAATTGATACATTTCCTGAAAAAAAGAAAAAGTAAAATCGGATACATTTTAAAATATATTTGATAAATTTGCTGGACGATTCCACCGTTATGTGTGCGACATCTGTAAACTGCTTTTCTTTAACTCCTTTTACATAACTCAGCATTGAAAAATCAAGTATCAATATTATCTTGCTTTACATCCTTTTATAAAATGAACATATACACAATAAATATAATTATCTGCAACATTTTATATTTAATTATTAATTTTATAAAATTTGTAACCATGTGTGAAAACTTATGGGTAACACACAGACATTGGAACTGTCCTGCTCAGCAAACTCCTAAATAAATAAAAAAAAATTTCATTTTTATACTCTATGACACTATAGGTTCCTGACCGTATGATTATGTCTTTGGTTATAGTGAGCCTCTGGGGAGCAGCAAATTTTGTTCACTAATTTGATTTGATTTGAAGTCACCCCTGCAGGGAGGGCGAGATTTTGGAGATTTAAGGCGAAGAGCCGTTATCTCACTTGTTCTATAGTTCGTTCACTATATCCAAAGTTCTGATGTCCAATAACAATAAAACAATACTTAACTAGAAAATAGAATTTTATACAAGTACTGAATGTTTATTAAGTAAATCAAACATAATGGATTGCATTTACAAGTCTAGAACTAGTTAAGTAAAATAAACACAATTAATCGCATTTATGGAAATAATGTGTATTCTATTCAGTTGGAAAAAGGAGCTGTCGCTTTTAACATATATTCATTGAGGATGGAAAATGAAATCGTCTTAAGTCAAGACAAAATTTCAACTTTTAGTTCACTTTTGTTAATGAATGCTTTTAAAGGATAGGATGGATTGCAGCATTGAAAAAGTTATGACCCCTCCCCCCCTTGTTTAATATAATCAACTTAGTCTAGACACTGGCAATTCACCTGTACAGTGGTCACCACTTATTTAGGTTAGTGGTTTATCCTGTGAGCCTCTTATTCTGGTCAAAATTGTTATGAACAGAACAAAATGGCCAAACAGCACTGTCCACCGTTTACCTCGGTAGTGAGTGCTGCTTTATCCAGTTAAGTAATCTGGAGATTAGGTAAAATTTCGACGCAATTAGCTTTTAGGGTCAGCCAGTCAAAGATGACTCATATTTGTGTGGAGGTGTTACAATAATTCAATCAAAACAATTGTTAATACACTTAATAGAATTTTAATAAAAATAATGATCAATCTGACACCCTGAATGAATCAGGCACCCGATGATGATGACAATGGTGTGCACCTGAACCACATGAGTAGATTCGCTGAACACTACAGACATTTTATGTAGAGCATTTGAGGAGAACAACGTAAATGGTTACCTCTTTTCACCACTAAGTTAAATTCAGTTTGCGCTAAAATACAATATACCCTTAAAACAGCCTTTAATCTCAGATTTCCCCCCCCAAGAAGTTGTAATAGTTATTTTTTTTTCTTTATTCTTAAATAAATATGTTCATATGTCAAACTATTGAATAATATAGTTTATATATTTTGATTTAATTCACAAATTTTTTTATCTTAAATATTTCATACTTTGTGTCTCTTACTTTTACTTTGGTCCCGCTGTTTATTTCAGATATTCCAGCCAGTTTCAATCCGTTTCGATGTAACTGGAATAAGTGAGGACCACTGTATTTCGGAACAGGAGCTTGATAATCTTTCTCTCTACTTGAACACTAAAGAGACACTCTTCGTGGGAATAGAACAACATTACCCCTACTGTCCAAAAATTTTTAAGTTCACTATAACGGAAGTCGTGGTTCATTAAAACTGAAAAATGCTATGTGCATTTCTAATGTATGTGAGTCAGGACTAAGGAAATGTGTTCACTATAGCTGAAAGTTCTCTATATCCGGAGTTGACTGTACATATAAATTAAAAAAGCCACAGCATTCTCTGTGTATAAGTTCTAGGGACTTACGGAGTCTTTCGCTGACATTTTTCCTTTTTAGATAATGTAACAAAATAATGAAAGCATTTACAAGTCTAACATAGGCATAAAGAGGGGTTCACAAGTATGATTAAGGATTTAAAAAAGGCGGTTCTTGAACCCAGCGATTCAGAAGAAAAAAAAAAAAAAGTTTACAATATATGCTATAGCACTTCAGCAAGATTGCTGCATACGAAATTACCAAAAGCTTAATATGAGGTATGATCCAAAAGTTTGGGGACAACGTGTAAAATTCTTTACCCTGAATAGTTCACATCACCGAAGTACTACATCCACCTTCAAAGTAGTCACCTTGGGCAACGATACACTTCTGCTAACGTTCGTATAATTTCTGGAAGCCATTTTCCCCAACCTCCCATAAGGTTTTTTGCAAAGCTGCTTTCATCTCTTCAGATGACACAAAGGCGTTTCATCTCTTCTGATGAAACAAAACGGCATCCCTGTATTATTTTTTTTTTAATTAATGGGAACAGGTAAAAATCACATAGGGCTAGTCGGGTGAATTGGGGAATGGGAATAACCTGGGTACTTATAGACTTTGTCAATTAAATCACCCAATATTGTCATTAGTTATTCTTTTTGTTCAGTAATCAACAATCGAGGGACAATGTGCTGGGACACTTGGTGTATGTTGAGATCTTCCATTGGAATGCACTGGCAACTTGTATATAAGTGTCTAGACTCTGCGATTTCTACAAGTGTTTGACGACGATCTTTTCAAACACATTCAAGACACCAATGAAACATTTTCTGTATTCCATGAAGTCGAAAGTCGGCCAACATTGTCCAACGATTCTCGGCCCTCTTTAAAATGCAGATGCCATTCATAAACCTTGGATCTCATTATGGTAGATTCATCATACACATTTCTTAGCATTTTCAAAGTCTCTATTGGCGTCTTACCTAACTGTTGACAGAATTTAATGATACAGCACTGCTCAAGAAAAGCCAATTTTCTTATGTCACCAAGCTAAGACAACTGACTTCGGAAGGTAACAGCTGTGAGTGCTGTTCGTCCGCATGACATGGGATAAATCAACTCAGTCAGGTAGGGGTAGGTTGGGAGAATCCTTTCCAAGCAATTTAACTTTAGGTACTTGCTTTCGCCACATCATCAGGAATAACCACAATCCCGGAATTTTTGGATCATACTATGTATAAGCTAATATAAAGCTTTCAGCATAAAATGCACACATAATCAATACTCTCCTTAATTGTCATTTTAATTGTAAATAAAATATAACTTTTCAAATTTGTAATTAAATACTAAATAAAGATTAATTAAAATTCATTTTATATTATTCATAGGTAAAACACACAACAGTATATTATATGTAAAACTAAAAAATCTTGGTCATGAAAAATTACCTTTTACAAAGTTAAACACTAATAGCAGCATACTTATATTTTGCAATATTAATAATTTAATAAATATGCTATGATACATGTAATTAATCTGGTAACTATGCTTAATCGCATCATGCTTTGAGTTTTACAAAACATATTTAGCAGTTTTTTGAAATTATGTTTCTAATTGAGGATCAGAAAAAAATCCTCCTATCCCCACCCCACCCCACCCGATAAAGAAAAGTAGAAAACCATGTCAAGTAGTGTTACCCAGTAGAAAAGTCTGCATTTCTGTAATATTATTAAATAGATTATTTTTCACACATCTTAAAATTCAATGACTTAGGATATTTTATAATATGAAATTAACATATTAAAGTATAACTAAGCAATATTATTTGTAAATACATTTAAAAATCTGTTAAAAATACCTTTTTTCTCTTCGTTCTGGAATTATTTAGCTGAATATAGCCAAATATCTGTTCAGTATTCGGCCTACCAAATTCACCAGTGTAGAGATGTCCTGTGTCAATTACAGTTGATGTTGCATTACTAGAAAGAAGCTTTATCTGATTGAGCCATCAAATCGCAGGACACTTCCCCCTATGCATGTTAAAACACAGGTATAAAAAATCACTTGCAGACAGTAGGCCACAAAAAATTTAAATGTATTGTACAAGAGCAAATCAAGCAGTGATATCATAAACGATCAGTTTCTTACACTTGGGGCTGTTATTTTGGTATTAATAACAATTTCTTGGATTATATTTGTTTCTTAAAAGAAAAGAATTCCTTAGGGTGATTTTTCAAGAATTTCCAGGTAATCACAAGAAAAAATAATTATTAAGTGTCTAAAGCATTACAACAATCAAAATTATTTGTTTCTTCCTCCTACATACCTACCAACATTCCGTTATTGAAAATCTTACAGAACACAATAAAAATCAACTAAAGATTAAATGTTTATCCTTACAATACAGTTAATTATAAATATCAATTTTATTAAATAAAAATCAAAGCAAGTTATTTAGAAATCTTTTTTCATAGTATGAAAATCAGTTATGATTTTTATAAGCTGATTAATGGAAATACAAATTTATATCAACATCTGTAAAAGAAAGTCATAAATGATCAACATACCTAAATTTGTCATAAGACAGATTGTTATTATTTATGAGAGTGTTCAAATGTGAGAGGAAAATATATATGATACACCCCGCTAGCAAGTGGGGACATGCAACCAGTGTTATATATATCAGTCTCAAATAATATCCAATTTCAAATCTAAGGCTCGCCAAAGTGCCAACATACACCATTTTGCAAGATTTTTTTCAGGGAATCATTCGAAGCATTGACTTAACAGCAATCAAAATGAGATATATCTGTCCCTTATATGGTTCGATCACCATAAAGTAAAGCAGGCATTCATTTGAAAAGTAGCAGCATTTTAAAAATTATAAACTATAACGAGTTTTATCATTAACTCTGATGTACTAAATGCAAAGATTTCAATTGTCTGAAATTTGGCGGAATTCCCCCAACTTAAATCAATTTACTGAATTTGGTGAGAATTCTGAAGATAGATCGCTTGAAATCCCTTAATAACTGCATTATTTCTGATCAGATAATTAAAATTTAACGCTGTATTCTACTAAAACCTATACACTTATTTTCAAAAATGCTATTTCCTTAAGCTCTCAGTACATTGCGCCAAGCCTAAAACTGTGCAAACCACTAGAACTTACTTTCTTAAAATCGTCATATCATCCATTTTATCTTTTGCCAAACTAACAAATTTTACATAATAGCCTCGGAAATCTTCAATCCTTATTATTTTGCATACAAAACATGTCATTCCTGCTCAGATTTCCCATGCACATGATATTATAATTAAAAAAATAACTTTACAAAAATAAACTAACAAAAAAATCATTATTATTCTTTTATTTTTACTTATTTAAGAACTGAAAACATTTTATTCGACAAAATTGCAACACATGACAACCACGATGCTCATTTCACACGTTTTTCACTATGGGAATGGGGGTTACAATTAAAAGGTTACAATTACGGAAGGGGGTTACAATTACGGAAAGCTTTCTATATGGAAATCATAAAAAAATCTCAAAACTCTGGGAACGGGTGGACTTTCAAAGTTTTAAAGTGGACTATCATTTACTCTATAGTATTTTGCACATCTGTGCAAAATTTCAGGCTGATTGGTCCGTTTTTGTGGATTTGTATATGGTCTAAACCCACAAACACAGTTTCATTCTTATTATTACTTAGATTTCTGTGTATCAAAAGCATACATTTATAAAAAACATTAGTTAAATTTACACATTTTACAACATTTAAGCTATTAATAAATGGTGGTATTTATGACAAGTTAGAGAGAAAATGGAGTTTCTGCTGTATAAGCAAAAAATCAATCATATCTTTATCTCATACGGTTTTCAATTAAAAAAATTTACAAGCATAATTTAGCTGAACATTAGTGACTGAGGTACCAAAGTTTAAAAAATTATGTTTTTAAAAATTTTGTTGAATAAAAACACTTCTTTCTAAAAATCTTACAATAATGCCAATTAGATTTATAATAATCTTACAATGTAATCAATTTCTTACATTAAACCTTACATGTTGGCAGCAATGCTTCTAGCATAAATAATGTTAATTCATTAAATCAAACACAGTTCCATATTAAATTCTGCATATAAAAAGTCAAAAATTATTTCAAGGGTGAAATGAGTTTTTAAAAAAAACACAGTACTAACGTATTATCCTGCCAAACTATTTTTCCGTCAAATGAGTTGCCAATCGTATTCAAAACCATTGATAATTTCATACCCGGCATTTCTCTTGGCGAAAAAAATTGCTCATCTTGGCAGACCGCGGGGTAATACGTAAGTACCAAATACACTTTATCGATTGACAGGATTTTGTTCAACCCAAAAAATCCCGACTGAAAAACTTAAATGTTTTTTTTTTTCAAAATTTCAAATTTAATTACATAGGTAATACATCTCTTGATATCAATACACCAATTGCAGGGTTCAATGCATACGATAATTGGGTTTGTATTGCAGCCTCATCACAAAATTGCAAACGATTAACATGGCCCTTTATAAAAATGCAATAAATTATAACAGCACTTCACTGTCACTTAACCTGTTTCATCAATTATTTTAACAAAATGTATTTTACTGGAAAAAAATTCCTGGATCAACCCCTGACTTGTAAAAGGTCTGTAGAACTTTTCATAGTGCACCTATGAAATTGGGGACCACTTTTGTTAGTAAAACAAGGTTATACTGATTGTCTGTACACAAAGTTAATGGTAAACAACTCCATTTACTAAACAGTATTAATAAGAGTAAAACCGAGCAATATTAAGCATAAACAATGGGGGAATAATTCCGTAAGCGGAGGCAGGTTTAATTGGCAACATTATTTTTGTCTTCAACGTCTATATATAAGAAAATATAAAACCAAAACTACAATACACTTATCTAAGGACCTTCTTAAAACATTTCTAAACATATTTCAAATGCAATATAAAACAAATTGAACATAACCAAAACACTTAGCTCTACACTGCCCCCGCTTACGGAATTTATCCCAACAATGGAATATTTGTCTTAAATAAAAGTACTAAGCTTATAATAAAAGCAAAACTCGTTAAAGCTTTTTATTGTTATTATTATTCAGTGATGAATGCTAGAAAACAGAAAATATAAGTAGGAAAATGTAAAATATTCCAACTTAAAGCTCTATTTTTCAGGTTTTTAAAGAAAAACTAAACTTGCCATGAGATTTCTCTGGCAATTTATGAGCTAATTTTTAATCCCGGTGGCGTATGAATCTCAAATCGTATCATTACTTTAATTTTAAAATTGAAAATTAGTGTTTTTCTGTTTGTTTTTTACAGGTATATATAAAAAATATGACTAGAGTAGCAGGAATTGAATATAATCACAAATTATTTTAACTTTGCAATCGTAATTCCCCATACACCGATACGGAAAAAAACGTAAACAAAGCATTTCACAAATAAACCAACGCAACGACAGTGGTTTTGTTGAACAGTACCGTTCTTAAACTTCATAAGTCTAATATCTATTTAACTGTTTCTGTACAATACTTCAATAAAATGAGAGTAATGATTAGAAACCGAGAAAATTAAATTTATCCAGGCTTTACTAATTGTTTTATAAGAGAAATAGGTTACGTGTAAACATTAGGCTTAACGGCTTTAAAATACACGTCGTTGTGTTTTAAAGCATGAGTTTTTTTGAAAAAGTAATATTTCTTAGCAGAAAGATTTCAGAAAATATAAGTAAAAATTAAAAAACATTACGTTTAAAATCACCTGCAATTCTTTACGGATCCTCAAGCGTAACGTCGTAAATGGTTGTTTGTGTTTGGTTCGCCCATTCGCCGCACCCGCACCGAACCGGCTGCCACAGATAAACGTCGTTAAAATACAAAGTTATTCCAAAAGTCGTTTTATAACATAAAATATAGCAAGTTTACGTGGAAAGCATGGTTAAATTCTGTTAACATTTTTTTTCTGTTGGAAAAATGACAGAATAGTTCTGTATTTTTAAGATTATTTTTTGCAGTGTAGGGACCCTCTATAATAGGGATTGAAAGTTTTTATAATTTTTATTTAATATTTAAAATATTAAAATTTTTACTTCCAGCTTAAATTATCATATTCACGTAGCAGAATTCCAAAAGCTTAGTACGAGAGATTCAAGGGAGAGATGTGGAAGAAGTTAAAACTAAGAAAATAAATAAAAAATTAAGGATTACTATTTCAAATGAACGGAAACGTCTGACAGATTATTTTAGAGATAAATTTCTATAAGTACAAAACTGTTCCTTTTTATTATGTTCCGAAGTTATTTTTATTTTGTGGTTAAGACAGATCTACACGAAGGATGTCTGCTTAATTAGGGTATGCCTTGGGCAGACGACTTTTTCAGGGGTTTTGACGTGTCTGGAGAAAACAGCCGCGCGGTAGGCAGGAACCCTACTGCTATACACTTCAGCAGTTTACCAAATTGTCATGAAATTAGTAAAAAGTATTTATACTATAATGCAAAAGGTCAAAATACTTTTTTTTAAGCTTTATAAATTAAATTTATATCTTCTAAAGCTCTTTCTCTACTTTACAAAACTCATTAAACTTTTAAGATTAAAAAAAAAAAAAAAAACTTGCTGAAATAAGCAAGAATGACGATATATAGAAAATTAAATGGATAAATTATCGAATATTGAACTTCATATATGAAAAAAATACAGCAAGAAGAAAAAAATATCTACTAAAACAGTTATTATAACTTGATGTAAAACTGTGAGAGCAACTCAATTAAGAAAAGGGAAAATGTTATTAACTTTTGTTCACTAAATAAAACTTTTTTTTTTTTTTTGCATAAAATATCTTGCATTCCATTGAAAAATAAAATATAAATAAATAAGTATTTTAAAGAAACCCTAATCTTTAGAAATAATTTTAAACCAGTACAGCAGATTAGGAATGAGAAAAATTGTTTAAACCAAGCGCTTAAAAAATAACCCTGATTAAATTAAGCAACCTTGACAGTGAACTTAAAAAAAAATATTTTGTCAAGACACAGACCAGACTTCGTGTAATCATAATCGTGTAATCGTAATCGACTGTAATCGATTACATTTTCTTGTGTAATCGTAATATAATCGTAATCCGACAATTAAATTTTTCATGTAATCGTAATCTAGTCATAATCTAGAAGTTTACTTTTTCGCGTAATCGTAGTCTAATCGTAATCTAGAAATTTCATTTGCCAGATAGTCGTAATCGAAGAGCCTGTAATCGTAGTCGCTTTGATTACGAGACGATTACAAAACGATTACAGTTGCCTAGTTTTAGTTTTTGTTCAGCTTGCTGGGATAATTTTCACGGGGAGGCACAGGCATGCCCTGAAGGCAGGAAGTTCCCCTGGAGCTCCGACGTTTGGAGGAAGACAGGAGCTCACTTGTATTATTTTTTTTTCCCCGGGAAAATATTTAGATGACCATTCTTTTGTTGTTGTTGTCTGTCGTCTTCTGTTCATCCAAGTCTGGACTGGTGAGAGACAAGAATGGACTTCCCAGAAGAAAGTGAGGGTTGCACGGGAGGGAATAGCTAAAACTATTTCTTGTGGTGTCAGATCTTTCCTTCATTTCTTTATTTTGATTTGAGGTCGTGAAAAAGAACATAAATGGCACCTACACAAGAAAAAGTGCAGCATGCTTTTTCAGTTTTAGAAAAGTATAAAAATAAAAATGGAAAAGGATATGCATTTAAAAACTATGAATGTGTTGTTTGGATTAGTGGACAACAGATAAACTTTGGTTCCTTGTGTTGTTTGGATAAGCAGGTAGGAGCGCATATATTTCCGTTAAAACTTAGTATATCTTTATGCTATTAATAAGAATGTAATAATTTTATAATGTATAAAGACCTTTAGAAATATCAATATTTTTTAATGATCGATAAATTTCTGGATCAATAGGGGTTAACGATAGGGAATAACTGTACCACCATAACATCCCCCCACCCATAAACCCCCAAACCATCACAACCCAAAAAAAACAACCATCAAATCATTATCTACCACCATTAAACCCAACAACCATCCTACAACCCCCACCCAAATAAACAAAACTCAATCAATTCATCAATCCAACACATCCCTAAACCTTCACCCACCAACAAAACAAACATCCTATAACTATCAACTACTCCCCCCTAACACAAAACCCCCCACATCAAACCCCTACAACACAACTAAAAAAACCCATCATCTATATCCCAACAAAACCCCACAAAATAAAAACACACCAAATACATACCCACAACACAACCCCCCCACTATACAAATCCCAATCCAATAATTCCACCACAAACAACAACCCATACATTCCACCATCAACCCAACACCAAACCCAAACACAACAAACACCCCCAACACCAACCAACCAACCCAACCCACCCAACAACACCCCAACCCACCAACAAAACAACACACCCCAAACCACACCAACCAAACCACCCCACCCACACCACCACACACCCCCAACACCCCACCACAACCCACCACCCACACCACCCCACCCAACACACCAAACACCCACCCAACAACACCAACCACCCCCACACCCAAACACACCCCAACACCCCACCCCCACCACAACCCCCACCCACCCCACACAACCCCACCCCCCACCACACCACCCCACCCCAAAACCACCCACACCCCCCACCACACCACCCACCCCACAACCCACCACAACCACACCCCCCACCAACACCCACACCACAACACCCACCACACACCCAACCCCACCACAACACCCACCACCCCACCAACCCAAACCACCCACCAAACAACCCAACCCACCCCACCACCCCCACCCACACACCCAAACCACACCCCAACACCCACACCACACCAACCACCCCACAACCCCACCCAACAAACCACCACCACCCCCAACCACACCACCACCAAACACCAACTCCCAACACCCCCAACACACCACCCTACAAAACCCAACAATCCACCCCCCCACAAACCCCCACACACAAACCACACCACCTCAATCACCTTCAACAACCCACCACAACACTAACCCACATCACACCTACCTAACACTATCACAACCTCCCCCACACCACCCACACCAAAAAACAAACTCTAACACACCCACCCCAAACACCCAAACCACTCAACCAACACCCCCACATAAACCACTCAAAACCCAAACTCCACTCACCCCATACACACCACTACCCAACACACTCATCCTCAAACCACACCCACCCCAACCCTCACTTCACACCCACCAACACACCCCCCACAACCACTACACTACTCACACTTTCATACAACCCAACATACACAACCAACCCACACTCACACACACACCACCCACAACCACCCACTACATTCAACCCACCATTACATAACATACTCAATCAATCACAACCTCACCATCTATCAAATCACCTCCCACCCACCAACATTTATTTATACAAACATCATCAGCATCAAGTAATTCAACACATCGCTCTCAACTCCTACTCATATCTACCTCTCCGCAAAAACCAACAAAAACACACCCTCCGCATTCATAATTTTATCTCAGATAGTATATCTCTAAATCAACGCAGATTTGATCTAATCTAAACACAACCTAGAACATCTAATACCACCCCACATCAACAATAAAAATCTCATACACCATTTAACTCACTAGCCCTATATAGCCTACCTCTACCAACCCTATCCGATTCATTTTTCTACTCCAAAGCTCTCTCCAACTACACTCAACACATACATTTAGACATCACTCTGTCTCTCTCTCTCTCTCACTCATTTTACAATCTTACATTCATCACTCTCTACCTACACACCAGATTTCCCTAACTCTTCATACCTTCAATCTACTCTCTCATACCAACCTCTACTTTCGTGTCACTCGCACACCTCACATTATAACATTACTTACATATTATACTCCCACACTATCTTCACAGCCCCCACCCTCAAATAATTTATTCATCAATTCATTTACTTTCTTCTCTATATCTACTCGCTCCTATTACTCTATATACTTTCTTTAATAAATTATTCGCCTTACGAAACACTCTATAAACGCACTCATTTATAATCTTTTACTTTCATATCTAGTCTTTCTTACTACTTAGCTGATATATCTCCAGAAATCCTTTAGATCTCAATTACAAGGTTAGCATGATCATGTTGACATAGAGTTAAGTCTATAAATCCTCTCTATCGCTATAAATCTACTCTTCTTTGCATCTCAACCTAATATTATTTGTTCTCACTTGTTCAGCCGTATATAAGTGCAATCGTCTATAAAGTGATATTACAGATCTCTCTCATATGAATTCGTAAAGTATATCTGCATTTCATGATTCTAAATCAGAAATGTACAATATATATTAACCATAAAATAATTAAAGTATATGTACTCGAGAATATATAAAAATCTAATAAATTATCTTGAATATTAACATATCTAGAGAGTTAAACGAGTCTCAAAATACATCCCAAAGATTATATAACACGCCCGAACAGTATTTATGAATAGTTATCTATTATGATCTTATCATTAATGTATGGCAACGTTATGTACGACCTCGTCCTAATCGAAGATTCAAAAAAATATCTAATATTTAATGTATTTTCATTTTTTTACCAAAGTTTTATCATTACTTATCGTTTAACACCAGTATTTTTGAGTGTTTTTTCAGTAACTTTTCATTGCGTTGCAGTACCTCATTCAAAAACGCTAGAAAAAACCTAATGTGGACATAGGCTAACAGAAGCCACGCTCCGATATAGCACGTGGAATCATAATATAATCAAAATATGTATACTATCTTTTTATATATTATATTATTTTAATTTTTTGTAACTCTAGATTAGGAATAGTAAGCCCGCTCTGGATAAATTTTCAACGAAGACTGATTATTATTAAAGAGCCATACTCAATGCCAAATGTTCTGCCCTCAGCCCATCCACTTTCTAGACTGCCGCACAACTTGCACATGACGAACACAACAATGATCATCAAATGAATATAGAGTTCACGAATCGGCGAGCATTCTAATACTCAGATATAGTAGGTTTTACGTAGATCCGCATTGTATATCGAAAACTGAATTTCCACCGCATGCTGATGAAATGTGATCAACAACTAGTTCGTCCCTGGATGGTATGCAGATTTAAGTTATGCTTATGCTTGTTATATTATGCATTCGGTTTGTATATTTAAGTCTCCAATAGAACCAATGATGGTACTCCGACATCCATTAACTGGTCATTGCGCTGTAATAGATTGTAAACATTTAGAGCCTGTTGTTATCTGAAAAGTTAATCAGGATGCTGAGATGGTACAACAGAAGTAACAAGCCCGATTTTAGTATGATGATCAATCTGTCTTATGGAGATATAGCTCTTTAATCCAAGGCAGACTCAGTAACATGCGTATAGCTCCAGAATACACTTCCGTGCAGAGGTTATGGCCTCTTAGTCGTATCTAAGATGACACTAGTTACCATAATTCTTGCAAGGCAGAGTCTGTAGTCTCGATAAGATTGGGGTGTTCACTAATGATTGTCAGAGCTTCGTCACGGTGAACTCCTAGACACGTAGATGCTGATTTTCTTGAGATTAAACTACTTTAATTGGATTTTATCATCAGCGTTTTAATCGATAATTAAGCGTACATGCTCTTATATAGCGAAAGCTGAAACATTCGATCGTAAAATCGCTAAACGAGACTTACAACGTTCTGTGAGAATCCAGCGGTATCGAAGATTCTAGAACCAGTTCAAAGTATCCTGGATTGTTGTCTTTCGCCGTATTAACTCATACAGTTTACAAAATGTAGGTCTCGTTTAACAAGTAATCGTTGTACATCAGAGATATTAGCACGAGTGTGGATTGAGTCAGAGAGACGATTTAGCCCATCCCTCCCACGCACACCAGAGATTGAGTTTGATTGGTACTGTTAGACCACGGTGATGATCTGTTTAGTCGTTTACATTATTTAATAAGAACAAATTATTGTTTAACTGATTTTGGTACAAAATTGGGGGGAGCATAGGGAGATACGTCCCCCCCCCCAATCATTTCAGCACTACCATAGATTTTCCTCTATTTGTTTTGATAAAAATGATTTCATCCATTCTGTAGATGTATTCGGATATTTCAGAAGAACCCCCTTCACCCATCGCAACCCCCGAGTTTTAGTGACCGGATGTGTTATCCATCATTCATCAACGCGCGACGAAGAAAGAGAGTATACACCTTCACACTGTCTACACTCTTCTCCCGGGGCTATTTCTTTGTTTGTGCTTCTTGACAAAACGTGAACGTGACCTTGACAAACTCCTTGACAACCCAGTAGTCAATTGTGGGGGTTTCTATTTGGGGGGGGGGGCGAGGGGCATTCAGAGTATGACGCATGTTGTTAGTGTAAAAATGATACAAAAAAATCGAATACTTAAAAAAAAATTCACTTCACTAAAAGGCGCTCTTTCGGATGCCCACTCCTTCCTTACATTTTTTATTTCAAGCGCCCCCCCCCCACACACACACACACACTCACATCCAAAAAAATAAACCCCTTCAATATTGTGCGCTTTTTTCCGGTGCGCTTTTTTCCGGGTGCGCTTTTTTCCGCCCATCGAAAAATAAGCATGTGGATAAATATAATATAATTGGTGTAGTAACAGATAGTTACTAGGGTATCGGACTTACGATGAAACTTATCACGGTGAACGTGCTCGTTAAATCTGTGAGGCTTTATATTCTTCTTCTCTGTTATGGTGAGTGAGAAGTAGTATTAATGAAGATACCGATGTTCTTTGCTAATTTTTGCAATTTTAGTACACGTTCTAAAAAAAAAAAAAAAAAAGCCAATGACATATAACAGGTTTTTCATTGTGGGAAAAAAATGGGTGAGAATTTCTCACTATAGATGCGAGTTGGGTAAATACCCAGTGGGTAAGGTATTTATAAATGGGTACTTTCACTTGCCTCCGGTAAACACCCCAAATCAGAGTATTTATGAATTTTAGTTATTTTTATAGCATGTAACTGGGCCTACAAGTCTGCAGGCCAGCCCTAGTTACATGCAATAAAAATCAAACTGCGAGGATTTTACGCCACTTTATGAAAAATGGAAGCATGCGCGACTTTTTTTTTTTTTTTTTTTTTTTTTAAGGGTCCAAATCTTTCGAGAGGCGATAATTTTGTGCAGAATGAAACCAATTTGTAAGGGCGAGAATTTTTCACAGTAATAATTTTTTAATGAGAGGAAAAGAAAAGAAAAATGCGCGTTTCTCGGTCGCGTTCTAGTAAACACTGTATTAAAGGATTAATGTATTAAATTTATAATAATGAAAAGAATTTAACAATTTCTTTATTATTTTCAAGATACAGTACCATATTCTTGTATAGTTCCTTAACAAAACAGTTTGTAAGCCTAGTATTTTTAAGAACACCCCCCCCCCTTTACAGTTAAGCCTTTTTGACAAGTACAAAAAATGCGTGTCTCAGTTAAAAGCAGTTAATATAATAACTAAAATTTCTAACAAAATGCTTTCCGTCAAAAATATTGTTTGCAGAGGCAAACAAAATATTTGACATAGACTAAGCGCTACAGTAGTTAATTAAACAAAAAATTTAGCGTCTTATTTGCTATAACCTGTTAGCTTCATCCTTGCATAGACGCGGCCGCAATTTCTTTTCTGTGACCATCATTGCTTCCTGGAATACGTCGTAACGGACACCGCCAAGAAAGTAAAAAGTTACTGACAACCCCCAAAGAGAGGGAGAGTCCCTCTCGAGCAGCAGAGAGAAAAGGACGCTGAGAGGATGGGCTCCGAGAAAATTTTCCCTTGTGATACCGAAGGCATTCGCTCGGTTATTGAAATTGTAAATATGTGTATTTTTGTGTCGTCTGTGTGTAAAATTCATCCATGTTAACCAAGAATATAACCTAAATAAAGTTAAGCAAACCACATGGTTGTGTGCGGCTGCCTTCCTTCAGCTTCTGAACGGGGCGATACGTTACAGACGATGAAAAATTGGAGGTTCCACCGAGATACCATGAATGCAAGGGTATCAAGGTCAGGTATGTTCTCCACCTTTTACCATAGCCAGGCCAAAGGGAAAAATTAAAAATTTCTATAAGAGTATCTTGTAGTTCTCACCCTGAGAATACAGGTTCTGTTGTTCTATAATTTGCATCCTGTATTGTATTATACATGCGGAATATTGCTTTTTAATAGCTCTAATGTTATTAAAAGTAACTTCTAAATATTAGAAGTGTATTAAGTCCATATACTCACCAGAGTATAATATTTTACTGTGAATTATTTTATTTATGTACACGCCAGTGTACGAGCATCGAATTTCTCATCCTGAGGAAAATAATTTTTATGGAATTAAAACTTTCGTCCTGAAAGTATAGGTTTTGCTGCCTTAATAGATTAAGTACATTAGTAAGATATGCTTCCAACCATTGGAAAGGCATGAGAACATTTCTCACCGAAGTTTATTATGTACTTGAAATATTATTTTTTTATGCACACCAGTGTTAATATTATTAATTCTGTTTATTTCAAACTTTCGTCCTGAAAGTATACGTTTATATATTTCCAGCCATTGGAAATTCATGAGAACAATTCTCACCAGAGTTTATTGTGTCTTTGAAATATTATTTTATGCACCAGTGGCGCAGCGACGGGGGGGGGGGTCCAGGGGGTCCGGACCCCCCCTATGAGCTAAGGGGCCGCTATGAGCAGGGTCCGTTTATCTACAGGGCGAGTGGGGCCCATTGGCCACCAATTTAAAGGGCCCATTTTTTCTCTAAAAAGGGCCCATTTTTTTTCTATCTTTTCCAAATTTATTCTCTAAAAAGTGTCTTTTCTTTAAAAAAAACCTCTTTTTAAACTTTGTATCGGTAGTTGGCTTGAAAAGGAGGACGCAAGGTAAAATCATCAAAGGCTTCCAGCAAGCACCGTCATAGAGACTCCTTAGGCAATAAATCTCCAGTCGTGTCTCTGATAGGGAATTTGTGGGGCTAGGATGGACGAATCGGACAATGTAAAGGGAAGTAATTCGCACCCTTGTAGCGCAAAGGAACGGAATATCCTCAGAAAGAATCTATTCATGCTACAATTAAGTGATAACAAAATTGTCATGAAGGAAAGAGGAAAATATATTGCCTATATTGTAGTCTTCAAGCATACCACTCTTCTTTTCTCGAGATAAACAAGCCACAGTATTCAAATAGTGAATACACACACACACACACACACAACAAACAGTAAAAAAGAGGGTCTGCTGGGAGCTTAGATGTGGTATAACGAAATTTCGAATGGTTCAGTTTTAGTCTCTCCTGAATTCACTTGAGTTGGATGCCTTTAGTTTGTAAGCAGAAGTTTAAGTTTTGGGTTCTTCGTTTCTTACGATCATGAATTCGTCCAGTTTAAAAAGAAAGAAAACCCAAAGTGAAATGTTTTTATCTTTAAGAAAAAAATTAAAGCCGATGATGGTGATCATGCAGCATCAAAGACTGTTGATAGTATGGATGGGCCCGGACCCGGCGAAAAATCTGTTGCACCGAAAGAAACCTTTGAGGGTGCTAAATCTCAAGCTCATCCTCTTGATATTGGGCTCTACATTAACAAAGAGGTAAACTTTACTTGATTAAATTTCAAAATAACTTTACACAACAGAGGAGGTGGAATCACACAGACGTGGTTCATAAGTTATTACCAGTAAAAATCTTAATATGAAAAGATCTTTCAAGTACAGTGCGCACCGGTTATAACGGACCTGGGATATAACGTACTATCGGTTATAACGTACCTAGAAGCTAGATCCCGATTGAAGTCCTATATTTATAATGTTATTTAACTTCGGTTAAAACGTACTTAACGAAAGTACGTACTTCGGCTATAACGTACTTTTTATACCAAAGCCAAAAATAAAATTTTGCTTTTCTTAAGTATTTTATTTCCTTTTTCTCGAAAATTTTAGTACGTTCAAAAACACTCGTTGTCAGTTTGCAGATTCTCTAGCGAGATGAATTGTGTATAAATGAAGGGAACAATCTTTTATCTTTTAACCCTGCTAGATAGGGCTAAGAACAAAACCATGTGTTTTCTTTGTCATTCATCAATGTACGAAAATGACTTCTGAAAAGCCCTATCTATAATGATTCTGATGACAGTGAAGAAGAAACAGGGGAGCCTATACCAAGCATACCCGAAGCATTAAATGCTGCAAAAACATTATCGCGATTTTTTGAATGCCGCAGTGATGATGCAGAGACTCTACAAAAGTCTAATATGGATATCTAAAACGGTATATTTAAAGTGGCATCTGCTCATTTAAAACAAAAGAAAATTAAAATTATTTATCTCAGTAAAAATTGTAAGTAATAAAGAAAATTTTTCTGTTTTTTACTTAAATTTTAAAAAATCAGACCTGTTTAAAACACACATTACAGTGAAATTATGAGCCCGCTTTCTTTTTATGTGTAATATTGGATCTTACCGGCGATATTGCCTATAACGTACTACTTTTTTAGGTCCCGTGAGAGTACGTTATAACCGGTGTCTGCTGTATAATCTAGCAGATGGTTGAAGTGTATTTATTTATAATTAGCCAAGAATTTTCTAAACATAGACAATCGTACTTGCATGTATACAAGATGTAATGATCCAACTTATAAAGATTATTTAAAACTATATCATAAGCTTATTATTACTGGCAACTACAATGTAGTCAATGATTACAAATCTACTATCTTACGGTACTAAATATAAACAGGGCCCGATTTATACCCCTGGGGGCCCCGGGCCAAAGCTTCATATGGGGGCCCCCATACATCTTACCTTCCTCGAATACAAGAGTGATTTTATTTTATAGGCTGCTATGAGTTTACATACCTTTGACAGGTATACATAAGCAAAGCATTTTATGAATCTAATGAAAGAATTTTTTTTTAATTTTAGAATTCCACTAAACTAACTCCAAACATAAAACAATGAAAACTTTGTAAATAAACACTCATAAAATGATACTTTTTTCGCAGAAAACGCGTTTTCGTACTGAAAATTTCAGTATATCCTCAGTCTAAAGGTTCACAATTTTAGGCTGAGGAGGTACAGAAATTTTTAGTACGAAAACGCATTTCCTGGAAAAAAGGTATCATTTTATGAGTGTTTATTTACAAAGTTTTCACTGTTTTATCTTTTTAACACCAGTATTTTGAGTGTATTTACTGTAATCATATTTTGTTACGTTTACTGTAATTATATTTTGTTACATTTTACAGTATGTCAGGAAATATGAGCGAAATGTTACATGTACAAAAAATTACTGCCCCGAATGCCCCGCCGTAAATCAGGCCCTGAATATAAATATACATTACTTATTGCATACTAGCTGCTTAGCCCGGCGTTGCCTGGTTGCATTAGGCGTTACGACGCAACCTGACTTAAAAATTATCTGCTGCTCTAGTCGGCTAATCAGCTAGTCCTGTTTACGGGAATGAAGCTTATTTTCACAACACTAATGCATAAAGTAAACATGAATTTTAAAGACATTGTTACTTATACTATTAAAATTACTTGAACTCAGTACAATGCGGCCCAACCCTTTCTCATCTGTGATTTTAATTCTTAAACCCAGATTTAACCTGTTAGCTCCCCCACCGTTTCAAAGATTCAACACCGAAGATTTTCTTCTGTTCCCAGCATTGTTACCCAGATTGGTTTGGGTTTATCAGTGTCTAATGCAACCACTGTTGCGCTTTCACAACGCAAGACACCAGCGGAGCATTCATAGATTCATGTTACTAGGTACAGAAGGGTATCTTATCCGTTGTGTCTTTGCAACGATGGGGGGAACAAGTTAAATGTGGGTTCTATGGGAGGGTTTAACTCGATAACAATAGAATAAAATCAAATTGACATTTTTTTCTTTTCCGAAGACGCTCACCGCTCAGGTACGCACTGCTAACAACCCAAAAACTTATAAATGGATTGCCCCATGCCACTGATTGACTGGGCTCTTCTTTCTGTAGAGGAAAAATATAAAAGCTGCTGTGTGGTATCTGAATTGATTTAAAGTGTGCAAATTGATCATGAACAAGGTTAATGCCTGGGAAATAAAGAAATCATATTTCTGAATTTACTGAACTTAAATATGAATCAAATCAGTTCTATCGTTGGTGATAAATTTAATAATATATATAATATTTTTAAAAGGAATTTAGATGAAAATATTTATAATTTAATTATTGATTATATTTTTCCAATTGAAGCATTTAATTATTGGAATATTTTTGTTACGGAAGAAGTATATATTAATTTACATTGTAATAATTTTATTATTAATAATAAAACATTTACGAGTATTATAAAAACTTCCATTAATCGAAGCGATTTTTTTGCGAAATTCGAATTAAAACAGCTGTTGTTTATTGCCTTATATTTGAAGCCAAAATGCGCCAAACACTACTGTTATTGTACAACTAAAAGTCAAAGCCCGTTGTGAAGCAATTACAACGAGCGCTCTTCTGAAAACGTGAAAAAAGTTTCTCATTCCAAAGATTTCGTTTTGTGTACATAGTTATTCTTATGTCCAAGCAGACGATTTCTTTGCTTGGCTCGATTTCCTCTTATCAATCCTGGATTTATTTGTGAGAAGAAAAATTAAACTGCGTAATCTAGAAAAACAATTTTAAGGCCTTTATAAATAGCGCAGTCTTATCTCTTTTCTTTTTGTAAAGGGTTGCATGACGTAATTTTAAAATTAAAAAAAAATGTCCATTTCATGTAGTGTCTGAGGTACTTAACGCTAAAACGTGAACCTAAAAGACAGCATGATGCGGAAATAAGACATTTTGAAAGTGAGAACGGTCTAACTTTTCACTTTTTTGATACCGAATGACGATGACATAGTTTTTTTTTTTTTTTTTTTTTTTGTGTGTGTGTGTGTGTCATTATATTGCAATGATCTCAGGTTAGTACATATATGATGCAAACTTTAAGTCAAGAGTGAAATAATTTTGCTTTTTCTAGATTCCACTTCACTGGAATTAATTCGAATTACACATGTGAGGAAAAGTTTCGTTTCCTACCGTGCGAAGAACGGGCACGCAGCTAGTTAATAATAAACCTAGGACCGAATCTTAGAGCATACCCATATTCAATATAAAGTGGAATTTATTTTTAACTCAATAATATTTTTTGTACTTTAACTACTTAAGTATTGTTTTTTTTATTTCTCTTGTAGTTTTTTCATTGTATTTAAAATATAGAATAATGTGTGTGTGTGTATATTATTCATACCTAATTACTCATTATTAATAGTCCTAAACTTATTGACAGTTTTTGAATAAACACAAAAATTCGACTAAACAGAAAGTGTACTTTTACTATTAAACTGCTTAGTTTTGCAGTTCCAAGCGGGAAATTTATGAATATATTTAAATATTTATAAATATATGTTCTTGAAGGAATGTTAAATTTTTGGTACATTTTATCCAAGTAAAGAATTCTTCTGAACTTTGTGATGTCAAAGTCATGTTTCTGATCAAGTTTCCCTTGTTCTGACCTTCAAAAGTACCTTTTAAGTAGTCAAAATTTTCATGACTGAAACAATACATTCGCTAGTGGTCCACAAAAAGAAATTCGACGTAATTAAGTAACAGTGAAAAATAATCACACAATATGAAACTGCAGTTGCTGGTTTATAGGTATGCTGATGTTTATTTAGTGTTAATCATGAAAAGTGAAACGTACTACAAAAATTATTGAGATAAAAAATGTTTTCTAAGATGAACAAATCTATAAACATAAAAATTATTTTAAAAATTTTAATACTCCTTTTGTAGCAGACCATGACTGTCGGACGGACACTTGGTGCACGTGCCCTGGGCACAACTGCAGAAATAAGCCAGAAAATTGAGTTTAACACGATATACAGGGGCACAAAAATTGAGCCAGCTAAGAGACACAAAATCTGAAAAGTGCCCTGGGCACAAAAGTGTTATAGTGAAAGTCAGGCCCTGGTTTGTAGACATAAACTAGATATAAAAGGAATTAAAACATTTTAAAATAATTAGTAATAATGTAAAGGTGTTAGAGTTAGTGATTTTTTTTTTTTTTTTTTTTTTTTTGAGTAGAGGGGGCCTCAAAATTGAGTTGCGTCTCGGGCCTCTCAAGAGCAAAATCCGCCACTGGGGGGAGAATATAGGTATTCGCACTCATTCTGTGCTTTCTGGGGGCCTGAGGGTAAAATTTCAAATGTTTTCTGTAAAGATAAAATTCGCGAAACATTTCTTCCGGGGGAGGGATGAGTGCTGAGTGCCTGTCTGAGATGACCATCCCCCCCCCCTACAAACACTTAAATGGGTATCATGTACGGGGGCCCTGTGAACAGCAACATGATCATTTTAGGGAGGGGGGTCTGACCTCCCCCCCCGAGTCCGAGTAATTTGGACCCCCCCTAAAAAAAATTTCTGGCTGCGCTACTGTTATGCACAACAGTGTTAGTATTATTAAATTATTAATTTCAAACTTTCGTCCTGAAAGTATATGTTTTATATATTTCCACCCATGGGAAATTCATGAGAACAATTCTCAAGAGAGTTTATTGTGAATTTGAAATATTATTATTTTATGCACACCAGTGTTAGTATTATTAATTTTGTTGGTTTCAAACTTTCGCCGTGAAAGTATATGTTTATATATTTCCAGCCATTGGAAAATTCATAGTATTTTTCTCATCAGAGTTAAATAACTAGAAGTATTATATATTATGCATAACAGTGTTTTTAAATTCTCATCAGAGATAATATTAGTGTAAATCCCTTATTTTTATGTGCACAAAACATATAACTTCCTAGTATTTGCACCAGCGAACAGTTTTATAGTACGTGTGTTTATATTTTGTTTTGAACTACTTCTCCCTCTGAGAACGGAGATAAGAGAGCATTGCAGGATTCCCCGCTTCACACTGTGCAGGTGTCCGAGCGGACACTTGAGCCTGACTCATTTGTTGTTTATGTTGTTTCTTCGCTTTTTCCCTGAATCTGCGAAGCTTTCAGAAAAAGAAAAAAAAAAAGTGCTATGAGTCATTGCTGTGTTTTTGATGGTATGGTAGAAGAATTTAACGAGCTTGCTTTTCCTCTTTTATTTTTTTTTATCGCACTGTAGAAATTTGCTTTAGTGAATAGGTGTGAGACATTTTTTTTATCCCTTATATTTATTGTATGTTCTTTTGCTTTGAGCTGTTACTTAGATATTTTTTTTTTGAAAATGTCGTATTTAGGGAAGGGATTAAAATCGGATTTAATTTCGGTAGCCTTAGAACTTGGTGAACAGGCTACTGAAGATCTACGTGTAATCGAATTAAAACAATTAATCCTTGGTAGTAAAAACTATGAGGAAGAATTTGTGAGAAATCTATTAGATAGCACGATGAAAGAAAGATTAGACAAAGAGGAAATGGAAAAACAAAATAGGAATAGAGAATATGAATTGCAGAGGCAAAAATTAGAAATGGAAAAGCAAATTAAAGACGGAGAAATTCAATTGGAAAGGCAAAAATTAGAACTTGAGTGTTTAAAAGCAAAACAGGGGGTCGAAACAACAGTATCCGCGGCTGTGGTAGATTCCAATTATAGTCAAAATTTTCAAAAACTAATGCCAAAATTTAATTTAAAAACCGATGATATAAGTTTATTCCTGGAACTTTTTGAGAGGCAAGCTAAATTGATGCAGATACCTAAAGAGAGATGAGTTTCTTACTTAATTAGTACCTTACCAGCGGAGATAAATAATGTAATAGCGCGAGAACCGGAGAAAGAAACTCAGGATTACCAATACGTTAGAACGTTGTTGCTTAACAGATTTAAACTCAGCGCGGAAAAATTTCGGCAAATGCTGGTAAAATCTCAAAAAAATCCCGATTCCACTTGGCAAGATTTTTATCACGAGTTAAACACTTTTTTAGAGGGGTGGCTAACAGGCCTTGAAATTAAAACATTCGAACAACTCAAAGATCTAATGCTGGTAGACCAGATTAAAAGGCGAGTGCCAAACGATTTTAAGGAACACTTTTTGGATGAGTGGTCTACAATTACTTCCCCTAAAGAACTGGTAAGGAAAGTTGAGGAATTTGAGGATGCTAAGAAAACCATAATGGGAAAGAGTAAGTTAGGAGAATCTTCAGTTAAGGGAAATAGTAAACCAGTAAAGAATTTCTACAATGGTAATGTTAACAAAAAGCCCTCAAACGGAATTTCTAAGAAAGAAAATGACGGGCGTACCTTTGCAAGGAAAACGGGTGTAAACTTTGAGCATAAGAAAAAGCTCAGCTGTTTTGAATGTGGCTCTTACGACCACTTACGACCTCAGTGCCCCAATTTAAGAATTCAAAAATCGGAAGCATATAGAATTGGACAAAAATCTGAAAAAAATTTATTAGATCCCTTCACTGTAAACGGGAAAGTTAATGGATTTGAGATGCACATTCTCCGCGATACCGGAGCCACAGTAGACGTTGTCTGTCAAAAATATGTTGACAAAGACAGAATGACCGGGGAACACGTTTGGGTTCAGCATATTTTCGATGACCATATGACTTGTTTACCCGTTGCTGAAGTAGACGTAGAATGCGAATTAGGTACAATAACCACCAAGGCAGTTGTAATTGCGAACAAGTTGGATCAAGGGCGGTACATTTTAGGGAATCAAACTTCGGCTCTCTTAGAGCAAAGTAGAGAAAATGTCCCATTAAGTACTGAGAGTGTTAATGCTGTCTTGACTCGGTCTCAAAGGCGACAGCTGAAAGATGATAAAAATTCATCAGACGAAAAGTTAGTCATTGAGGAGCCTGACGTTCCATTGGAGGGAAATAATGAGGACGATAACTTAGAGAATATCGACATTTTACCTCAGGTAGATTCCAATACTACCCTAGATAATATATTTCAAATGGATTCTCAGTCTTTTATTAATGAGCAGAGGAAGAGTAAAGAATTAGTACCGTTATTTGAGTTAATAAAACCGGAGGGTGACAAGGCTGATTTTAAAATCCAAAATGGAATTTTAGTTAAGACGAAATTAAATAAATTTGGTGATGAGCAAAACCTGATTGTTGTTCCGGAAACTCTCAGGGAGCAAATTAAAAATTTATGCCATGATGACATTTCAGGCCACTTAGGAATTCACTTAGGAAAAGACAAAAGATAAGTTAGTGAGGCACTTCTACTGGCCAAATTGTTATAAAGAAATAGAAGAATATGTGAAAACTTGTGATTCATGTCAGCGTGTTGCAAAGGCGACTGACAAAAAGAAAGCACCCCTAATGAGTATACCCATTATTTCGGAAGTTTTTAGCAAAATAAATGTTGATGCTTGTGGTCCTTTACCAACATCAACTCAAGGGAATAGATACCTCATAACTGTAATTTGTTTAGGGTCTAAATTTCCTGACGCTATCCCTGTCCCAGATATAACTTCTAAATCGGTGGTCGATGCACTTTTGTTGATTTTCAGCAGGATGGGTTTCCCAAAAGAAATTCAGACGGACCAAGGGAGATCCTTTATGAGTGTTCTAACGGTTGAATTTTTAGAGAAATTTGGGATAAAAATCCTTCGAAGTTCTATTTATCACCCACAGACTAATCCAGTTGAAAGGTTTCACCGATCTGTGAAAAGGATATTGAAAGTTTTATGCATCGAAGCTGCTCCTAATTGGGAAACTCAAATACCAATTGCTCTTTTTGCTTTAAGGACTGTCACTCACGAAAGTACAGGCTTCAGTCCTGCAGAACTTGTATATGGCAATAACCTTAGAACCCCTAATGTGTTATTATACGAAAAATGGTTAGAGCCCCCAGAGGAAGGGAATACTGCAGTTGAGTATGTGTTCGAACTGATAAATCGATTAAAAAAGAGTAAGGAGCTAGCAAAAGAAAAAATGGAAGAGATGCGAGACAAAAGAAAGAAATGGTATGACCGTAATGCCATAAAAAGAGAATTTCACGAAGGAGATTCCGTGTTAGTTCTAACAATAAATTAGGCCCATAAATTAGCACCTCAATGGAAAGGACCAGGTAAAATTGAAAAGAAATTATCCGAGACAAATTATGTCGTCAGTTTCGAAGGGAACCAAGAGATAAACAAGGTTTATCATGTAAACATGATGAAACCGTATTACAGAAGGCCCGAAATTTTAAATTTAGTGACATTAGGCGAAAATAATGAGTCCTTAGACACACCAGAGTTAGATGGGGATTTTCCTTACATGTTAGTTGATCCTAAAGTCTTTGATTTTAACGAAATAGTAGAAATAAATCATTTGAAAGAAAGACTCAACGATGACCAAATTATCGAGTTAAGAAATTTGTTACTAAAATATATTAATATCTTTTCAAACATCCCCGGCAAGACACACTTAGTTCAACATGACATTGAATTAACCAGTGATAAGCCTATTCAGCAAAATCCTTATAGAATGACAATTAGACAAAACGAGTTGTTAAAAGCAGAAATTAAAAAAATGATACAATATAATGTAATTGAACCGGGAGACTCCGAATACGTTTCTCCAATGATCCTCGTAGAGACGCCAAATAGGGACCCTAGGCCCTGCATTGATTACAGAAAATTAAATGAAATAACACGCACTCAGTTTTATCCCATTCCGAATATAGAACAGCGAGTTGAAACAGTTGCAGCAGCTACATATATCACTTTAATCGATTTGACAAAGGGCTACTGGCAGATTCCGTTGAGCCCAAGAGCTCAGAAAATTGCGGCTTTTGCCACAAACTTTGGCGTATATAGACCACTAAGTATGCCATTTGGTCTTAAAAATGCACCGTATTACTTTAGTAAATTGATGAGTGAAATTTTGAAAGGGTGCGACAGTTATGCGATTCCATATTTAGATGACATCGCGATCTTTTCTCAGACCTGGGATGAACATTTAGGACATTTGCAGGAGGTTTTGGAACGGATAAAAAGGGCTAATTTAACTATAAAACCTGCCAAGTGTAGATTTGCTCAAGAAGAGGTACAATACCTTGGACACGTTGTAGGACGCGGAAAACGTTCACCAGCTGAACTCAAAATAAAGGCTATACAATCTTTTCCGGTCCCAAAAACAAAAACTGAAATCAGAGCTTTCTTGGGATTAGCAGGCTATTACAGACAATATATTCCAATGTTTTCTGTAATAACTGCGCCTCTAACAGATTTGTTGAAAGGGAAAAACAAGAAAGGTAAAATTACCTGGAATGAGGAATGCACTGCTTCATTTAATTTACTTGAAGAAAAACTCACTAATAAACCTCTCTTGCACGCGCCAAACTTTTCAAAGCCATTCATATTGCAAACAGATGCATCGGATTTAGGATACGGGGTTATTTTGTCACAAACGGATGAAAATGGGGAGGAACATCCAATATTGTACCTTAGCAAAAAATTTACTCCAACTGAAAAGAAGTACTCTACCACTGAAAAAGAGTGTGCGGCCATCTTATATGGCATTAAGAAGCTTAAAGGGTATATAGATGGACAGACAGAATTTTGTATCCAGACGGATCACAACCCACTTGTGTGGTTGCAAAGAAATTCCGGCAATAATCCACAATTAATTCGCTGGGCGTTAGCCTTGCAAGCTTTTAATTTTTCAATTAAACATAAAAGAGGAAAAGAAAACTCAAATGTTGACTGTTTAAGTCGAAATCCCAAATATGACACTTAGAAAACCAAGGTCATAAAAATGTTTTTGATTTTAAAAGTGTAATTATTGTGTTTAAAGTTGTTAATTATTGTGTCTAACGTTGTGTAACTATTGTGTGTTAAATTTGTGCTTTATTCAAATTTTGGTGAGAAAAAGAAAAGAAATGTTTTCAGTATAACAAATACCATTTAACTGGGTGGATATTTTTATATCATCCTCATTGTTTGTACTATTATATGTGTGAACTTATCTGTATATTTACCTAAAATTATTATGGCCTGGTAATGGGTGGAGGACTCGTTAAGGTATCTACACCGAAATGAGAACTCAATTACATTCATTTTCAAACTTGAACTGTGAACTCTTTAACGTATCTACACTGAAATGAGAACTCGATATAACGTTCTCAGATTTGAAGTGCGAACTTAATTACAGTTTTTTTTCAAACTTGAACTGTGAAGTATAACGTACTAAACTGTGAACTATAAAGTGTGAAAGTATAATGTGCACACGAACTAAGAACGAATTATTACATACTGTACATAAACTTTTTTTCGTTGTTTTCCCTTGTATATCGGGAAAGCCAACCTTTTGTGGAAGGAGGGGTTGTAACGGACACCGCCAAGAAAGTAAAAAGTTACTGGCAACCCCCAAAGAGAGGGAGAGTCCCTCTCGAGCAGCAGAGAGAAAAGGACGCTGAGAGGATGGGCTCCGAGAAAATTTTCCCTTGTGATACCGAAGGCGTTCGCTCGGTTATTGAAATTGTAAATATGTGTATTTTTGTGTCGTCTGTGTGTAAAATTCATCCATGTTAACCAAGAATATAACCTAAATAAAGTTAAGCAAACCACATGGTTGTGTGCGGCTGCCTTCCTTCAGCTTCTGAACGGGGCGATACGTTACAACGTCTTGTAGTCATATGCCATAGTAGGAGTAATCAAAGACCTAGGACGGTAAGCAACGATATGCATGGGAGTGGATTCACTGCTGTTGAATTCTTTACAACGGTGGAAGGATGCAGGTTAATTATTCATTGCATCAGGCGCGTAGCCAGAAAAAAATGTCTCAAGGAGAAATGAAGTATATTCGTGTATCAATAGATGGAATTTTGTACGATATAACGCTTATGCTAAGTAATTTAAAAATTTGGGAATATATATGCCGATATCCCCCGCCCCCACTGCGTTACATATTGTGTGCGCCAGAAAGATTGTATTGGAAAGGTTTTTGTAATCATTGTTTCAGTATTTTTAACTTTGTTATGATTTGTTTCGTCCTCCCCAACCCCATCCCCAAATATAAGCCAAAGTAGTTTTGACGGTAAGTACTCTACATCTTAAAGTATATTTTAATCATTTGAAGGACACCCCCCCCCTGTCGAATCCAGTGAAAAGTTTCAAGAGGGGAACAGCGATAAATGTATCCAAGCATTTTATTA